>JAYJLV010073744.1:0-15297 GCA_036873485.1 Torymus texanus
TATATATATATAATTAAGAAAAACGAAACTTCCTGTCCATACTTGAAAAGAATTATTCAAAGCCATACTCTCCAAGTGTGCTAACACTACAATCACCACCACCATCACGCGCGAAAAAATTAACAAACGCGCATGTGCAAGACTTATATATTCTTTCTCTCGTGTAACAAAGAAATCGCCCCCACAAAGAAATGACTCGGCCGCGCACGCGCGTGCTGTGCTTAATCACACCGAAACCCGACATCGTCGCCGTCGTCGTCGTCGTCGTCGTCCTTCTACATTTTCTACAAACTTCATCAAGAAGTTAGCGTTAATCCGACACTCGGCCCCTCTCTTAAGGTCACACTACTGTTACTGCGCGTGGCTGCAATTCGCTGTTGTGCCCCTACTGATGCAGACGCGAACGAAGAAAAAAAAAAGAGAGAGAGAGAGAGAGAGAGAGAGAGAGAGAGATCAAAGAGAATGAAATTTTAAATGAAACCGTTGAGGGATTATATAGAGAGTGAGACGATTATGTTGAATTTTCTGGCGAAGTACAGCACGACGACAAAGTTTTGGAAGTTTTTATACATGAACTATTGAAGAATAATGGATTAGGGTTTGGATTTTGAAGGTTATTATAAAGCAATTTTAGAGGGAAAACGTATTTTTTAGTATAGAGTATAATAATTGTAATGGAATATATTTGTTGTTTTAATTTTCATTTATTTTACTTTTATATACCAGTATCTTAATTATTTTATTACTATTTCATTTACATAAAGCAAATACAAGAAAAGATTTATGAACGGTGACTGCAAAATAAATCATTACTATACATATAGAGGTTGTATAATAAAAAAAAATTTTTTTTATGAAAAATTTATAATAAATTACATACTCGTATATAGTTGAATTTCAACGTCTTAAACTATCCAAGCAAACGTAATAAATTAAATGGATATAACTAATCTAATAAGTTATCATATTAGTTCTGAAAGCGAGACTAAATTTATCTAAACTTCAATATATATACTTAGTCGTCTTCTTTTAGTAGTATATTCAGCTAAGTCGTGTGTGTATGTGTGTGTCACGCTCTATTTCTCATCAGAAAATATGAATATACTACTCGCGAGAACGCTCATTTATTTCAAGAATTGACAAACGGAACATTGTATTCAATAAAGTAAGCGTAGCAGAAACTTTTATACATAACATAATATATAGTCAATTATTTATACTAAAACTTTATTTTTCTATATTTAGATTTTATTTATCTTAAAACTCCGTTTGCTTTTCCACCAAAATACGACTTTAAATCTGATGAAACTACCAGAATTTTTTGGACTAAGAAAGCTCGACCGTAAACTTCATTCACCACAACTTCAAATATATATAATCACACGTCTCGTCAATGAATCGCTGTGTCGGGTTCCCTCAAGGTTTCACGTATATATCCAGCTCTCTCTAAATATAGCCTCAACTTTCGGGTAGTCCGCGACTTTAACTCTCCCTTTCGATTCCCAAATTAGCTCGAAATTTTTTTTTATACCACCAGAAACGTAAACCTGCGTACACTCGTACTTATTCACTTCTCCTTCTCAGCCAAATTCAGCATTACCAAATTTTCTTCCCCGACTATAAAAGCGAAAGTTTCTGTCCCTTTAAAAAGTAAACAACACATATATATAAACTCAACTTACGAGAGATTAAGTCTAGTTTTTCATACCCGTTAATTTTGCCTTGCCCAAAACCTCATTACAGCTGTATATATATACATATAATAATAATCGTCGACCCCGTAACACCACCACCACCATCGAACTTTCACGTGCGTAATTAATCCCGAAAAATATCCGACTACACACTCACAAAAATATATGCACACGTGTATACCTTATACTCACACTGCAGAACGCGTGCGAATCAAGCCGCAAACGAACCGCACGCACGCGAGATAATAACCCTCTCTTATCTTGCAGGGGAAAGAGAGAGAGAATAAAACTATCGAATACATGGCGGCAACGCTGATCTCTCGCTCTCTAGCTAAAACTGGGCCGTGAGCACAGCTGCGGTGTATATATAAGTGCAACCAGGCCACGTGTGTACGAGTATATATATATATATATATATATGTATATGTAGATTCAAGTCCCGCGGAGATAAAATGTATATAAAAAGGTTGCGCTCACCACGCAGGGTCTAAGCATGGCTAATTCGATTTATCTGGAATTCCGCACGGGAAGAGAGAAAGAGATTTTTGGTGCCGGAGGATGTACGCATTATACGGCTGCGTGAAATTTTATTTGTATATATATATGTGGGTGGTGTTGTAAATTCACGTGTCTTGTAATATAAACGTTTAATAAAGAAAAGGTTTGATACGGTTTTTTTATGTCAAGGGTATATATCATTGTCGCGCATTATTCAAGTAAATTTTTAACATAAATTAGCGAAATTATGGTTAGGCTTTTATAATATCGAAAAATCATCAATTCCAGCAAGTATAGATTTTATCCTTTGTATATATATATACATACCATACCCGTTCTTTGTACGATTAATCACGCTTATTGGTTACCCGACAACACTTTATATTTACCGTAAAGTTAATTAAAAAAAGCTCTTCAAACCCTATAAATAATAATCATCAGCTCGTAATAAACAACTTTTAAAATAACTTTCAAAGCACATCGCATGTAAGTCTCTGCCAATGACCTATTGAACGTGAGCATGTAGCTTGCACATATCTATATACTACTAAAAAAAAGAGAAAATAGAGCAGCAGGCCAAGTAGTAGTAGTAGTAGTTTTCTGTATACGATCGCACGCCAACCTATCACCGTTCCACATCGAAACGCGCAAGCGACGTACCCAAAAAGTCCTTAACAATCAGCAATCAACCGCGTTCAAGTATCACACACTATACATCCGTGGAATCCCTGCCCAAACATAAAGTCGAAAAGTCAGAAACTCATCATCAGAGTGCAGTATAGCAGCAACTCTCTCTCTCTCTCCCTTTCTCTCGCGCGCACCCTATCGAGCAACTTGTATACTTCTAACTACACTGTATAATACACTGTACATGCGCACACGTGATGTATATATACGAACCTCATGTACCTCTCTCGAATCGGCAATTACACCGACAACAAGCCATGCATGCATGCGGCTGGCAACAAGCATCCGTCTTCTCGCAGGCAAAAAAGCTCTATCTCTCTTAGTACACTGTACAGTCACATACACATATACACACGGGATTTTTCTCGAAGAGCAAAAATGGTGTGGAAAGTAGAAGTGTATGTGTGTATGTATATATATATATATAAGTGCACAATGTCAACGCTTGTGTGAGCAAACGCGAGTGAACACTGCGCACAGGATGCACTCGAGACGGGATTTCGCGCTCTCGATAGATAAGAGGCGCCGACACGAGAGAGCAAGTGAGAGAGAGAGAGAGAGTCGAAAAAAGGGATATATAGAGTGAGATGGCCCGGTTTAGGTTGGTGTCACGTAGGTATGTATAGGTATTGGTATATGTATATCTGATATTGGAGAGAAGCCGAGTGGAAGGCATCTCGCGACGCAGCGTGATATTTTTGGCGCACGCGAGTGAACGTATATATATACAGTGTAGCTTTCAAATTAGGAGGAGCGAGTGAGTTGGCACGCGGTAGGCTGGAAAGTGATGGTAGAAGGAGAAGGAGAAGTATTGTGCGATGTTATTGATAAGGAAATATCAGATTTTAAGAAACTATTTATGTAAAAAACTTTTATTGTCTTCGGCCACGCTATTTTCTATCAGACGGAATAATTTCTTGGTCTCCACAGACGATGCGAATTCCGAACCCATGAGAAATCAATCTTTCCATTGATATATCAAAGTGCTGAGCTCATTATGCAGCAACGCGGACAATGCAAATTTTTATCCTAAGCATTACACACACACACATACACTTTAATAAATTACACTCTTGACAACTTATATATATTCACGGTTGGCTTGCGTTTCATACACACGCACACTCTCTCAAAATGAATTTGCTATTTCATTTGATGCACGGTAAAAAATCTTTCGTTAATTATAACAGTGATAGCAGGTGATAATCTAGCGTAAAATGAAAGCGCGCGCTCTTATGAACACGTTGGTGTGCAGCGTCCGCGCGGAGGCGCAATTGTTTCTGCTTACTTGCTGTAAATAATTACGCGCCTGTCTGTGAAGTATGCGCGCATACTTTACTATATATATATACATATAACAATAAAGGTTATTATTGTTAATGGGGACGGAGAAAATCAATATTAATACAAGTCAATGCTCTGCATTATACATTATTGTATTATATACCTATATATGTTAAACGCTAGCTCGCGTGGGCGATCGATAAAGTTATGAACAAGTTAAATTGTATAGTATAGTAAATAGAGAATGTAATATAATGTCATCCGCACAGTGTGTGTGCACACTACGTAGCGTATATTTTGGATAATCGCGACTTTGTTGAAAAACTTATGTAGTTAAACACGTCGTTTTAACAATTTTTTAAGCTACGCGTACATTGAATGGGTCTGAAGTTTGCAACGATGGGACGCAACGAAATAATTTCTCACAAATAAATAAAACAGCTAAAAACTTGCACGATACAGTGAAATCTTTATTTTGATGTTAGGTTATTCTATAAAATGCTAAACACATGAGAAAATTCAAAATCTAACATATAAAACTAAAAATAAAAGAAATTTTCTAAAGTTTCGTTGCACTCTAATGATGCAAACATCAAACCCATTACATTGAATTACAGGAAACAACAACACGTCACAATATTATATACAATTGGCTAATGACTTCATCTACATTAATGGTGATAACCGTCTTTAATCTTGAAATTTTAAAATTATACGTGATGCGTAATTTTTCACGCATCATTCAAGTTTCAGACCTATCAAGCAAAGTTATTTTGATTCTTTCTCTCTGTTTCGTTTTACCGTACACCAACCAAGAGATGCTCGTATATATGTACGCGTATGCATTCACATTAAAAATCTTTTACAAATTTATCTCGAAAGAGCATATAACGGTGCGCCTACACAGACGAAGGCTTATACTTGTCGTCAGCGCGCGTCGGCCCTTTTAAGGATTGTGAAATGTCACTTTGGACGTTGGAAATTACACAAAGCAACAGCAGCAGGATTGTCCGGTAGTGTCTAGCATGTTTTTCCTCCTACTGTCATCTCTCTTGCCATTACTATTACTGTATCTACTAATTATCACGTGCCGATAATCACAACGACGACGCTCTTAACGACCTATTCATGAATTCATTCCGGTCAACAACCTTCATACGAGATCTCGAATGCTGTGTGTGTGTGTGTGTGTATATATATATATATATATATATATGATGTACATTAACAAAAACTCAAAGATATATAACAAAAATTAACCGAAATAAACACTCCAATTCACTCGAAAAGCTCTCTCTCTCTTTCTTCCTTCTCGACACTAATTATTCCCATCTCTGCGCGCCACACTTCAACCCAGCCATATCTCTCTCTCTCTCTCTCTATCTCTCTCTCTCTCTCTGTCTCTCTTTCATATATAAATCCCTACACACCACCACAACTAAGCCCCTTCGCAGAAGCAAAAGCTCTCTCGCGTTGCCGCCGTCGGCGGTTTTTTCGGTGTGCGGCGGTGGCAGCAGTGACTTCTTGGTACGATTCGGCGGCACGACTACGACGACGACTACGACGACGACGGGTTGCCTTATAAGTTCACAGCGTGTGCAAGAGCGCGGCTATTCAGCCCTGCAAGGAAAAGGGCTGCTACTGTCCTGACTCTGCTCTGTGTATATATATGTGTTGGTTTAAGCGGAGATCCGAACAGCGATATCAATTGATGGTGCGGAGGGAGATGTGTATGGCGGTGAGGAGAGAGAGAGAGAGAGGCAGGATCATAAGAAAGGGTTTGAGTGCCCCTGGTGTAGATTATTTGCTGATGTGTAAGGGATTTTTTGTTTAGAAGGAGGGATGAGTAAGGATATTAATGCTTGGATTGGGGATGTGGGCGAAAGGTTTTATAGGTGGTGGTGATGGTTCGGTGATGTATGAGGTTTGAAATGGAATGTTGTCTGGGATGTGCGTAGGAGGGAAAGGTTAGGGAAATTTTTGCAATGATAACATTTTTATATTTGATTTTTATTGTTTTCCTGTATTTTAAAATTTATGTAAATAGACTGAATGTGCCGCTTTTATACTTATAGTTATACTATTGTAAAGCAGCTGTTAGACAAAATTAAGGTTTTCTCAGTCCGTATTGAGTCCATAGCTACGCGCCTCTTTCACCTTGCGATGAACCTAATCAGGTTCATACGTTTACTTGAAGTTAGCCCTACTCATTTTCCATTCGAGTTTCCGAATCTACTCGGCAAAAATAATGTTAATGTGCTCTTTGTCAGTGCGGTTGAACGATTACAACCAAGTTTTAAAAAACTTTCTATTTGTCACTTGAATTCTTCAATCTGGCATACGACCAGAAAGACCATTAGTAGCCTATAGGCAGCAAACCATGGATCTTACCAAGGCACATCACCAATTTGTTCTTCCGAAAAAAATCAGGTTGGTCTGTCTCTTAAATAAGTTTTAGTATTATTAAGATATATTTTAAAATTGTTCAATAATGAACTATTATACCAACCAACATCAAACTGTAAAATTCTTACAAAACTGATGGTTATCAGTATAATTAGACCTAAATACCATCACCCTATTCACCGATAAATAACTTTCCCAACCTCTCCAATTAACAAAAGCCCATCCACTATCCTCTCTCTCTCTCTCTCTTTCTCTCTCTTCTCAAAAAGTAAATTTACGGAAGAGATAAAATCTCTTTCCGCACTATTCATCACTAAAAAAAAGCCTCTCGCAAGCACGGCACATACACAAACACACAAACGCGCGCTTCATCCTCGTAATAATTTACACGCGTATTTCCCGAGAATCGCCTTATACAAAATGTATAGGAACGGTTTTCCGCTTAATTGTGCCGGATCACGCGCGTGTGCATCCGCGTCCGCGAGCATTATTCTCCCCCCTGGGAATAATTCTCACCGATAGGCGTTCCAAAGGTGCGCGCGTGTGCTTGTACACAGTGCGGTACTATATACTACTATACTGCTGTGCTCACCTCTCTCGCCTTCACCTACTACTCCACTAATTTTGCGTCGCCGTGAATTTTAGGTTGCGAGATAGTGCGTGCTATAATCTATAGGTTATATACCGGGTGACATGGTTTCCTTAATGAAAACGGTATAAGGGTTTGTTGTGTAACGAGTGTTTTGTAGAAAATACTGTTTGAGATAATGATATATAATGAAGGATTATGTGATATATAAGATAAAAAAGAGTTCATGGTTCTAGAAGAAGGAAGGGATTTGATTAGATGTATAAGAAGGTCATTTCTAGGATCTAAAAATAAATCCCATTGGTCGTAACTCTCGTTTTAACGGGTACTTTTTCCAAGGATATAAGTTCTGAGAGATTATAAAAGCAGAGGGAAAAGCTTTTACGGGAGCTCTAGCTCTTTGAAAACATTGATTTTAAAGCGCGGGTTACGGCATTTAAAATGAATGGATTTACAAGATTTTACACTTTTCACAATTATTGTTTTAACATTTTAATTGCATTCAACTACTTCATATATTAATTAACCCTTATAAATATATAAAAAATACAAACTATAATTAAAAACTATAAGTTTAATATCCTCTTCCCTTTCATTAAATTATATACGCTTTGTTACACTCCAACACTACAATCACACAGCTCTCATACCGTAACCCCATTTCAACGTTCATACACAACAAACCACTCGCACACTTAGACAAAAAAAAAAAAAAAAAAAACACCCCACCTTTAACAACCAAACCGTTTACCCAGTGAACTACCGACCCTTTTCCCCTACTTCGTCCCCTTTCCTAATCCTCCACTTACAACATCATCCCACGTGTGTTCTACTGCCACCATACACGCACCTCTCTCACTCACTCATTCGCAACAACAACAAAAAACTCTCCATTGTGTGTATACTTCTCTCTCTACCTACCTATACCTCGACGACTACCTACGTACAACGCAAAAAAAAGCTGCGACTACAGAACAACAAACCAATACACACACGCACAGATACACACGGATCAAATCATCCACTACTTTTACTCTTATTCGCGAAGAACAAAACATTACAATACTGCTGCTGGGCGCTCGCCCTGAACCAACAACGCCCTTTTCATTGGTCGCTACACGCTTGCATATATATACACACACGTACATATTACATACATACATACACACAAGTGTATATATATATACATATACGACGAGAGCAACAAGTGCTCACTCGCGGCCATAAGAGAGCAAAAGGGGGGGACCAACTTGCTTTTTCTCGACGCACGGAATATAACCGCGAAGGAGCTTCGCTATGAATATGCTTTGTGTAATACGCGAGCGAAGCGGCTACCAAGGCGGCGATGGCGGTGTACACTTTTCTTTCCGGAAAAAGCCCTTGGCAAGATGGCTCTCTCTCTCGCGCGCTGTGGCTGCATGCATGCATGCATATATATACGTGTGCACATATGTGTGTATAAGCAGCAAGCGAGTGAGTGCAGCGCGAGAGCGCGCGGCGTTTCGCGAAGGTCAGTGAACCGCGACGCGCGCCGCGTGGGCGCGACCAATCGGAATGCGCGCCGTCCTCTCTCTCTCTCTCTCTCTCTCTCTCTCTCTCTCTTCTCTACGCACGTATATATATAGGTGTACACATGAATACGCATACATACATACATACACGTACACATATATATACGTATAAGCGACGATGAAAGCTGTATGGCACACACGGTAGCGAGTATTATATAGGACCCATAAGCGTTGCACACGCAGTGCGCTATACTCCAACGTAAACAAAAGCTCACTATACTAGCGAGGATTACACACACACACACACACATATAGGCGAGCAAGCGAGCGAGAACCGAGAAGTCTTTTATCGCGCGAGGCGAGACGCGTGAGAGTGAAAAAAAGCGCCGCGCCGATAAGGCGCCAGAGAGAGAGAGAGAGAGAGAGAGAGAGAGAGAGACGTGTGCACACATGTACATATACACCTAATGTTGTGTACGTGTTATATGAAGCAGCAGCAGCAGTAGTAGTGGTAGTAGTAGCAGCAAGAGGGAGAGAGCTTTAGAGAACAAGGAAGTGGCCGGTCGACGTTGCTTCTAGTGCTGCTTGGTCGATAGTATCGAGCGTGTGGAAGAGTGTGGGAAGAGAGAAGGCCTTGAATTTTCGGCGCGATAGTCTCTCACACTCGCGTGCATGTAAAGGGTTTCGCGTGTATATATATACTCGATTAGTTGAGGAAAGGGAGAGAGATTAAAGACGGATCGATGGAAGGTAATTGGTCGGGAAAGCGGTTTAGGATGCTAATTTTTCCGTGATTATATAGGGCCAGGCGACTGAAGTGTTTTATAGCAGGCCGGTAGTGGTTTACGAGGCGTTATTTTCTTTTTTATGACGGTTTGCGCGGTGATACTTTTTCTTGGAATATTTTAACTTAATTCTTTTTTCTCCTTTTATATTAATTTGTATGATGGTAATCAGTGAGTTGACATTAAGCAATTTATCGATCATATTTTTATCGCGTTGTCGTGGTGGTAGTATAGAGTTTTTATCTTCGCGTATATATCTGCGCTGCTTTGAAAACACACGCGCGCGCGTGTATATGTGTGTGTGTGTGTGTGTGTGTGTATATATATATATATGGGAACATTTTTATTTTTACATAAATGATGACATTATGATAAAATGATACCTGGAATGTCGAAAGGTAGATAACTCCGGTATTATCGCACTCGAGAGCTTTCACAATTTGAATCATGATTATTCTTGACATCTGATGTCGTGTGTATATGATATACACACACACACACACACACCTATATAAAAATTCATGCGCGATTCGTCCTGATTTTAATTAAATCGTGAATATTGAAACCACATATATAAATAAATAAGGAAGAGAAGAAATAAATGTGATGCCTTTTCCTCGCTCACCGCAGTGATAGTATATACGTAGCTTTATAATCGTGTCATCGTGACTTACCCTACATTACCGATCATCGTACCGTGACCGTACGATAAAAATTATAAGTGATAAACATAAAGCAAAGTGGGCATAGTGGGACACACACACATACACACAGTGATTTTCACATAATTCCAGCCGGCTCAGTCCCAACATTACCAGATACCCAATCATATGCTTCCTTATTTTTTCTTCATTTGCGCGCGCGCGCGTGTGTGTGTGTGTGTGTGTGTATATATATATAGGGAGAATTTCCTCTGTCTGACTCTGCGCGCTGACATTAAATTAATGGAATGAGAATATTTTTGCCCTAGGTATAATATACAAGTCTGCAATAATACACTGTCACAAATCGCTCGCTCATCGGAGGAATTGATAAAAATTTCAAAATTTATAAAGCTATTTATATATGCACATTGCCGCAAAGAAGAAGAGAAGCCCCAATCACGTGCCGCCGCTAATAAAAAGGTTAATAGGCTCATGTATACCGTAATCACAAGAATAACTCTCTCTCTCGCTCTCTTCCTTCCTCATCTATACCTCAACGCAAAAACTAATAGTTCATTAGTCCCAACCAAATAAACCGATCGCTTTACGCCTCGGACCATAATTAGGTTTCAGCGAGTGAACCAGAGGAAATAACACGCGGCTGGCCTGTCGTCGTTCCTAGTTTCTTTTCGGCCGCAGCGACTCTGGAAGTACTATATTTAGTCTCTCGTGTATGCTGTTGCAGCGCAATATATACATAAGGGGAGAGGACGTTAGTATATATATATATATATATATATATATATAGTAGCCACACAATCTATGTTGTTGTGCGTGCGTGCCGCGTGTATTTTCTTTTTTTTTTCTTTTTCACCACTGCTGCCGATCTTGCAGTGTTCTATGTAGCGCCACACACGCGGTTTGTTTTATGGTCTTTGATTGGGAAATCCATTTCGAGAGAGCACGGGCAGAGAGAGAGATACTCTCTCTGTTTCAAACAGGTTTGGTATTTGGGTCGTGAATGTACCACACGCATACACGCGTATGCACGATTGTATGTGTAGTAGTGTAATGCGTACAAGATGCATTCTCGCATAGTGCGACTGTGAGGTAGAGAGATGAATGTCCGAAATTTTGGTTAGAAAGGTGTCTTTCTGCTGGGTCTGTAGTCGATTGTTGTTATGTAAAATGGTTTTCCACTTGGAGAGGCTGCGCGTGATGTCTTCTTATATTGTGATAGGTATAGGTGTGGGTTTAAAGATCCGTTATTGATTCGACATTTTTCAAGCGGCTGCGAGGGTATTGTGTGTGTGTATGTGAAGGTGAAATCCGGTAACACTGGTAGCTGATACTTTTCATAATCAATTATTGAAATTGATCGTTGGGGAGAGCTATAATGATTTGAATGGTAAGAGTAATGAAATTTTTTTAAAAGAAATCTATAAAAGCCAGAAGTGTCGGCTATATATATACTCGTTCTTCAAATTAATGATTATACTTATATTTGAGGATAGATAAATACAGGAAGGAAAGTCCTATTGATGACTATACTATTATATATCTCATTAAGTGATTATGCAAAAATTATTTTTCATCGACAATAAAGCAATACGCAGAAGTTTGTATATGCCAAAGAATAAAATACGCATGCGCAGGTTATATATATATATATATATATATATATATATATATAGAATATGACACTGCGTTCACCTTTCTAATTGCATCCAACCACCAAAACATAAACATTTCATTTCAAGCAACAACAATGTGGGTTATGACACCGATTAACAAAAATTCACAGTTACAATTAGCCTAAACGAACTATACTCGCCCGCGTGCGCACGTATAACCATAACTCGACAAATAAAATATTCATGAATCGTTTTCACTCTCTCTCTCTCTCTCTCTAACGCCCACTGCGATAGGAAGTGGTTTATATATGTGTATGTAGGTGTGCAGTGGCCCTATACACCGACAACGATGGCGCGCGTGCATTTGGAGAGTTCACGCCCGATTGCATTATGGATTGTCTGACTGTCCCTCTCTTGAAATTACAATAATCGTAACGTATTGCACATAAAGAAGTTATGTTAATCGTGTGTAGTAGTAGTATAGTGAAACGTAAGAAGTGTCGTCGTTATAACTTATGAAAGAACAATACTGTTAGACGGCGACGGGATATATATATATATATATATACACACACACACACACACACACACACACACACACACACACACAGGTTTACAACTGTTGCTCAATTTCTAATTACAATTCAACGAGTCGAGAGTTTTGTATAGGCTACTGCTCCTGCTGCACCAAAGCGACTGAAATAACGCGACTTTTCAATGCCCGCGTCGAATTCCCCGAGAGTGAGAGAGAGAAAAAGGCAAATTGCAAGAAGCGAGAAAAAAAAGAGAGAAGAAGGGGGAGGAGGAGGAGGTGAAGGCGCAAAATGCGAAACGGAAAAGGCTCTTCAAAGGGTCAAGAGACTGCCGTGCTTTTGCAGTAGCGCCTCTCTCCTCAAAGACCCCAGACACACATACATATACACGAAAGAGACGAAGAGAGAGAGAGCGAAAGATCGCAAGCGCGGTGGCGGCGAGGTTCTCTCCTCTTCCTCCGTCCGAACCTTTTTATATGTCAGCACCCACTTCCAGACGGATGAATGAATTCCGCGTCTGTCTTTCGAAAAGTTATTTTCGTACTTTGGAGAGTTCTAAAACACACACACACACACATAGAGAAACGAGAGAACGCGAAAATCGTCGTCGTCGACAGTTTGTTTCCAAATCGATTATTCGGAGAAGGAACTGGATGTTGCTGATGCTACTGGCGCGTATTTATCACGATTGTGTGACGTTTACGTTTATTTTTACGAGTCTGAGGGGCGGCGCGATGAGGCAAATGAATTTTATTTAAAAGTGTGCGCGCCCGAATTTACGCGGAAGAAGATGCGGATGAAAGTCTGGAAAACGATATAACGAAACTGTAACATTTATATAGGGAATTTTCATATTTTAAAATGTGTGTATATATATATATATATATATATATATAGAGAGAGAGAGAGAAGGGAAGCTGCTTTATAACAAAGTATCTTGTTTACGTTGAACGTTAAACTCTCGAATAACCATTTCCTTAGGTAGCTTTCAAGTGAGTAAGTGTGTACACACTAATGTACTATACACGCGAGCGATAAATTGCCACCGCGTAAAATATAATGTGTGTGTGTATGTCTGTGCGCGCGCGTGTATATATATATATATATATACACACACACACACACACACACACACACACACACACACACACACACACACACACACACACGTGGGGTCTGTCGCGTCGTCGACGATATAGGCGAAGCTACAAAGTGAACCTAAATATAAGGCGGCGACAGCGTATTTCCGAGTTACGGTTAAATTAAGGCGCTCATTAGGTTACTCTCTCAAAAGCCCTTTGCGCGACTCTACGAAGAGTGTATATATATATAATATGAGTCACGCACGAGCGCGGATAACTATAAGCTGGCTTGCAATTTAAGAGCGAATTTGTAAACGAGCAAAATCAACCTTTTGTCAGATAAACTACTCGTTAGGGATCGAGGTATATAAAAACGAGCTTCCATACACATGGTTCCAGGAAAGACGAACGGAGGTGAAATCAATATAGGTGGTGTGGATGATAGGGTATGGTAGTTGAAAGGATACTCTTCCTTTTTTTTTAGTCGTGTTGAGTTGGGAGTGTGAGAGAGAGAAGTTAATTAATTTTGATATGTTTTAATTGGGGGGGGACAGCAATGGCAGCAGTAGTAGGCACTGGGTCGGAAGTTGGGGTTCATGGAACTGCTTTGAATGACACGCGTGCAGGGGAATTAAATTGGACGTCCTTTCGGTCGGACTAATCATTGTTATCGAGCCGTATTCTCCTTTTACAACTTTGTTTTTTTTCGTTGTTTTTTAGGGGTTAACGGGAAGTCATAATTTTCGGAATATTAATTTCATAGGTCTCGTTATTCCATGAAGTGCGTGGTGTAATTGGAAGCTTCGCAGAGCAATGCTTTTTCGTTATACAATTTAAGAAGTTCTTGACTTAGACATCGTTAAAGTATATGCTATAAGAAAATTATTTGTATTTAATATTGTCAAAAAACCAATTGATTGTTCCACATAACTCAGGATCTTTCTTTAGCCCCTTAACTTAATTTAAAACAGAAAAACAAATTTATCCACGAAAAAACTCAAAATTTATGTTTTCAACCCCTTAGGGGTTCCATATGCAAAAAATAACATTGGGAATTAAATCAGCGACCCCAAACACCCTTATAGACAATAGTTTTGTGTAACTAGACTTATTATTTACGACTACTAGTTTTGACACGAAAAGTTGTAAAAGTCGCACCAGTTAAGGGCTTAACATCCTTACACACATGCCGGGAATTTCGTTCACGTGTACGCTGCAGCTACTGATTTTCGTTCAAATGCTATTTACTAAATTTTCATTTCACCTTTTGACATAATGGTAGATAGTTTTCCAAGAGGAAGGGCAACTATGTCTTGGTTTTGCGTAATTCATTCTATTTATTTACATTCAAATATTTATCTACCATTCCATTGTGTTATTGACTCAGACGATAAAAGTTGAGTATGGCACCCCGTTATAAAGTAATCGCTTTACCAGAGTGATCTGCATATTTGCACATCTGTCACTCCAAAAATCACGAGATCACGTACGGTACAAACATCCCATTAACATAAAAGACCAAAAATCCACCCAACTCTTAATTAATTTCCAACTCCCATATATACAAAATCCCATTTCACCCTCATCATTCCTCCTTACCTCTCGTAAACCCTCCCCAACCGGCTATTCACTCCCACATACTAAACAAAATCCTTTTCCTTTCTCTCTCTCTCTCTACGTCTTTCCTTCCACGCAACCTACTCACCCACCGCTATCGCAACAAAGCTCGTATCGATCCCCTGCTCAACTACCGTCGAATTCGCTCGTTGCGTTGGGTCGGTCGGTCGGTGACCCACTGGTGCACCGCTGTACCAAGCTTTACGCATCGCATATAGTGTGTATTTACTCGAGGGGTGGTAGTGCTATGTTGTTGCGTTGCCTCTCTCTCTCTCTCTCTCTCTCTCTCTCTCTCTCTCTCTCTCTCTCTCTCTCTCTCTCTCTCTCTCTCTC
>JAYJLV010073764.1:0-15289 GCA_036873485.1 Torymus texanus
CCATACAGTATTTTATACCACGACAGCCGAATAATCATATTAAAGTTATGATTTTGAGGTTAGAGTGGTATAAAATAAATTATCGAAAATATTTTTGTAGGAAAAATTACGTCTACGTATATTTAAAATCCAATATTAACTGAAGTAAAATGTCCGACTGTCATTTTACATAAGACGTTTATTTTAATAAAGTGAAGCTTTTAAATATGTATTTTCATTGTATTTCAAAAGGTAACCCCCAACTTCATAAGAAGCGTAGACATGGCATTATTAGATAAACATATGATAAATAGTTGATAAAATACTCTGATCAATACATTCATACATTTTACGATATATTTCATTTTCAACTTCACTTCCTATCTCACCGAGTACCAATGTCGCTTTTGTGATCGACTAATAAAATAATGATCGTTATACAACGCAACTTTGGCCGAGAGCCCGGGCAAAAGATGTACGGTATAAAATTTAACAACGTGAAATACCGATACGCACGACAAGACAATCGTATAACGCGCGCAGTATTATTCTCTCCCCTTCCACTCCCGATGATTATAACGCTCTCCAGTTCAAATTCGCATTTCCTTGCGCATTCCTCTTTCTCTTCTTCTTACAAACGGTCGAACACAATCGTCAGTCCGCTGCGAAAGACGCGAAATAAGAACCTCCGCCCATCGGTTTACTCGTTATATCTTTCAGGGCTCGCTCCCCGTAACAAACCTAATTCCTCTCCATCGGAATAACAATCGCGAATAATTGGCATTTCTTTTGCGTCACCACCATCCCGTTCATTTTTTTCCTTCCCTCCCGCACGCCCGGAGCGAAGAAGAGAGAAAGAGAGACACAGAGGCGCTTTAGCTCTGGCACGGGCCGATATATTTCAAAGCATTGATAAAGAAGGTGGTATTCAGTCGACCTGCCGCCGGGGACGACTATGAGACACAAAGACGCGCCCGCGGTGTATACGCGAGCGCGCGCGCGAGCTCACACAGGCGCTGTAGCGAAAAGAGGAGCGAAGGTACCTCCTTCTCCCCTTCCACGGAACAGTTCTAATGATGCTGCAGCAGCCCGCGGCGAATATTTCTCTCTCTCTCTCTCTCTCTCTCTCCCGATATGGTTGGAAAGCGTCTTTCTTTCTCTTCGTATCTCTCTCTTTCTCTCTCTCTCTCTCTTATCGAATGTGTATAGATATATACACCGCGTGGAAAGGCGCTATAGGGTGAAATGTCTACGTTTGATGGCAGGGCCCGTATCTTATGGATTTCCTTTAGCCTTTTCTCGCTCAGGGCTGTCCTTTCAATCCGCGCGCGAGTTCATCCGCTTAATTGAGAGACGGCTTTGGATAGGTGTGGGTGTGCGATGTTGGATGGATGGCACGGGCTCTGTCTTATATATATATATATATATATATATTTACGGGCGCGACTGCGGGTGAGAAATTTTCACCTTTTCGGTTTATCGGCTTCGGTTCGTTTCAATTAGGAAAAAGAGAAAAGAGCGTCAATGGCATTTAAAGGCTTTGCCTTCTATACAGTCAAAGGAACAATAAACTTTATCGAGCGATTGTTAGGATAAATTGGGGCATTTATGTATAAGTTTTTTTTTGTTTGCTTATTTCATCAAGACTTTTTTCTACCTTTGGTATCGGATAAAAATATTTTATACAAAGAAATAGTTATCTAAAACAGTTTAATTATTGTTATAAACATAAAAATGACTGGGAAATAAATCTTACATCAGTTTGGTTTTATATTCTCGCTTATTATAAATTTTTTCACATACATCTTTTAAACGCTTCAACATTTTCACATTCATTTTTACGTGTCAGGTAAGAACTTGAAAGTATCTCCAAAAGTTTGAAAGTACGTTTACCTTTCGTACGAATACGTGAATAAATGAATAATACAAATCTGCCTTTAACATAAACGCGTAAGCTTTGTTATCAAGTGTCAAAGTTTTACTCCGTATTCGAGTAATCTTATTTTACGGTGTCTGCAGATATTCACCTGTAGAATCCCAACAATCATGATATTCCGAATTCTCGTCCGACATGTGTAATCCTTTTTAGAAGTTCAACTTAAATGGTGTCGTCTTACTTTTTTAAATCTAATTAACTATGACTATAATAAAAAAGAATTGCGTTTATTAAATATAGAAACGCCAACAAAAATAACATAGAAAACATTGAACCTCATAACTACAGACAGCTTTTTTCTCCATATATTAAATGACATCCTACTATTTCTCTTTAATTTTTTTTATATCTTGCCCGTATCTGTAGAACTTCTGGAGCATTCAAATTCACACCCATTCTCCGAGCGCTTTTTACTCACGAAATCGGGTTCAATCAAAACCCGCAGCTATGTTCGTCAAAGAAAGAGCGAACGGACCGCGGATGAATGCAAAAAAAATCACGGCTCGCGATTCGATAATGCGCTGTTTCGGCCGTCCTCGTCATTATTATTTCTGAAGGGATGTGCTTCTGTCTTCCTTTCTCTCCTCTTCTCTATCCGTTCGTTTTGCTGCGACTTCTGCGTATATTGTATTATACGACGCAGTGGCCTATAGGTTTCCAAGGTTCTTATTCTTTCTTTTTTCTTCCGTTCGTTAGAGATACTTTTTATCGTTCACCTTTCTTTTCTACTCAGCTCAGCAACGCTACCATCGCTCATCAATCGTTCCGGAAATCGCGGCGGAATTATATTGATTGCGCAAAGATACACTGCGGCCACTTCATAATTGCGGAGGTCGAAAGTCTTTCGGTATTATGATCCTTTTGCCATTGTTTGTTTGTATAATTGTAGCTATATCATTACTGTATATCTTCCTTTTATATCTCGAGCATTGTAAAGTTTTCTTTTAATTGTAATTCACTTGAGTTTTAGTTTAACAATGCGGATTACAAACCTACCTCATTATTTTGAATACACATAGTATAATGATAAGATCTTTATTCATTAAAGTAATATTTATTGAAGAAAAATATTCGGAAAATAATAAAAGTATACAAATATTACAACACATACAATTGAAAAATTTATGTTATTGAGCTTTTATTGCATTTTTTAATTTCACGCTCCTATAAACAAAAATACACAGTAGAGTTATAAAATTTAAGTGTTATTATTTCTCGAAAAAGATATTTTTGAAACCGAGTATCTTTTTCAATCTTAAAGTATATTTTACTTCTAACGGTTTCAAAATCTCGTTTTATTTTGGGAAAATATTTTAAGGGGTCCACCACCTTTAAAATTACGAAAAATCGATTTTCTTTTTTTTACGTATTTCCATAGAAAAACACTGGTAGAACATAGTACAATTTGTTTTAAAGTATTATCTATGTTTGTTTCAAAAATATAAACAAAATACTAACAAAGCCTTTTTTATTTTGTTTTGTTTTTTATCTTGTTTAAATTGCATTTTTTCCTTTTTACATATATATTGATTTGCCTTGATTTTATTTAATTTTTTTGTTCCAAATATATTTTTAATTCACACACTATATATATATATTGTAAAAAATCTTAAAATTATATTTCCACCATTAATATAAGGATACAAAATAAATAATATAATTTATGAACACGATTTTTGACAAAAATAAAAAATAACTTCTAAATTTGAAATGGTCTTATATATAGCACCTCGTTATGAATAAAGTAGCACCGTACTTTATCGACAGTAACATATACTCTATGTAGTCGTGTACAACCTACATATAAATCTAAAAGTATTAGTAACAGAGTAAGGTGTAAACACGGCTGACAGCACAACCACTATGATGTGAGCAGCTTTTGTATACATAGTGTTTTACATAGTTTTCACTTTCTTATATTTCAGAACGGATTTTGTGAAGAACATTTAGTTTTTTATTTGTGCAAGTGTATTAATAAAGTTTTGAAAGTGTTATGAAAGTGTAATAGAAGCGTGTAGTGGCAGTTTAATTAATGTTTTTATAATTGATTTTCGATATAAGCACTTTATATTTCAAATTGCATGAATCTATACTGAAGAAAAATTAATTTTATGCTTACTTTTATATGTACATTAAGTATCCAGAAATTAATTTACTTTTGAAGGAAGCCAAGAATATGTTATTGTGCAGAAGAATATTATAACCTTCATTTTGTGCAGAAAGCTACTATCATTTACCATGGACTGAATCTCAGTGTGATATAATGTACTTATATAGCACTGACTTGGCAGAATACATTTTGGATTTGAAATTTCTCAACACATTCTTCATTTACCTCAGTATGTGTTAAAATTATACAAAAAACTTAAGAAGACAACAGCACTAAAAAGAACTTTATGTTGAATCACTAAACAACATTTGACTGACTGATGAAGCTCTAGCTGTTTCTGCTATACATGCTCATAGCTTATTAGTCTGAAGGACCGTATAATAAGGTAATAAAATATTTGTTAATATAAAATATTTTAAGCTAAAAATAATACTCTTTCATGTTTTAGGGAAGAGAAGGGTGTACAAAAGAAAAAGAAAAGCATTTCAGAAACATCATCTTTAAAGCTGTTTTCTACATAATACAAAAATTTAGGCATTGCCGTCACCTGCAGATTTAGGTAGTTAACGGATTTCAATCGTATTAGTCTTAAATTTTTTATACTTTATCTGATTTAGGGCTGAAGAGTTGTAGGTGTTCAATTTTTTGAGTAAATTATTATTTACAGCCAAAAAAACTGCTTAAAATTTTTAATTTTTAATTTTCTTAAGCGTTTTAAGCAGTTTTTGGCTGGAAAAAATTATTTACTCAAAAAAATTTGACATGCACAACTCTTCAGCCCTAAATCACATAAAATATCAACAGTTTAAGGCAGTCCTACACCTGTAGGCCTCTAAGGCCAAAATCACCTGAAAAAATGAATTAAAACATAATTATCAATAACATAATATATTATATACTATAAATATAACTTATTTGTAACAAAATAAGCCAAGGTAGAGGTCCTTTGATCCTTTTTATGCTGTTACATAGTCCTTTTTAAAAAAAAATTTCTGCGTAACTTTTTTTGGAAACCGATTGATGGATTTTGATGGGGTGAAGTGCACATTACTTGTAATACACCCACTTCTGGTATGAAGCTCTGGGTTTTTAAAATTTTTTGACTGTTTTTCTTTTAAAAACCATAAAAATTGAAAAAATTTAGGACAAAAAATGTTGTTTTATATAAAAACATACTTAATGACAAAATTTGAGAAATCCAGAGCTTGGTACTATAGCTGGGTGTATTACAAGTAATTTGCACTTTACCCCATCAAAATCCATCAACCGGTCTCCAAAAGAAGTTATGCG
Organism: Torymus texanus; assembly: GCA_036873485.1. NCBI lineage: Eukaryota > Metazoa > Arthropoda > Insecta > Hymenoptera > Torymidae > Torymus > Torymus texanus. The sequence continues at coordinate 5,316 of JAYJLV010073764.1, forward strand.
GAAGTTTAAAAAAAAAAGACTATGTATCAGGATAAAAAGGATCAAAGGACCTCTACCTTGGCGTATTTTATTAAAAATTAGTTATATTTATAGTATATAATATTTTATTATTGATAATTATATTTTAATTTATTTTTTACAGGTCATTTTTAGAAGAAAAATTTAAAGACGATGGACTCCCTTAACCTATCTGAACCCTTCCATATAACCTATCAAGCATCGTATATGCTTTCCGTGAATGATAACTCCTTAGTGATTGTAAAATTTATTGAATCCCCATTGAGGATATCCCATTGATCTGTTATTATTCCGATCGAACGATTACGGAGGTCATATTTGTTCAAGTTTGCCAAAAAGCGTGATTTGTAAACTTACGCGAAGAGAGACTACTTACGGCGCCGCTTTAGCTCCCACAGTTCAGAAGAAAGTAGATTAGCTAGGAGAGAACTCGAAGCGACAGAAGAGGATCAAAAAGCTGAAAGCCTATTGTATGATTCAGGTATTGCTGACTAGACGTATATAATTTTTTTCAACAATTTTCTATCTTGGAAAACTTTAAATACGTTTTATCAGTACTACATATTTTGACACTGGAAACACGTATCAACTCATAAAAGGTTATTCATTCCTTTAATTTGCAATTTTAACAGCTTATAAAGAAGAATTTAGTTTAAATATTAAAAATCCCATGAAAAATCAAAATAAAATTAATGTTTTTCCAGCCAATAAATTGAGATGATATTTTAAATGTGACAATAAACACTGAGGTTGGCTTGTTGCCAATATTATCAGAAAGGCAATTTTTTAGAAAATTTAGATAAAGACCTTTTAAGAGAATAATCGGAATATAAATAGGTATAAATTGGATTTGTAAAAGTGGAAATAAATATAGATAACTAACTATGTACATCACATAAAAATTAACTGCCCAGTAAATAGATATTTTAATTTTTTGTACAATTACAATTCTCCTCAATTGTCAGATAACATAATCTTTAACAATACAGGAACATAAATAACAATCTATTACTGTTCAGTATATAACCTTGTATTCCGACATATGACATTATTTTATCTGACCTAGCGGATTTCGAAATCATTCTACTTTTCAAGCACGCGCATCGACGTCGCCATGCAGCTAAGTAAACGGCAAAAGACTTCAAGTTTCCTTTTCTTTTCTGGTACACTGACAAGGTGTTTGAGGGCTTGATGATTGACAGGCGCCAAGGCAGAGAGAGAGAGAGAGATAGAGAGAGAGAGACGTTCGCCGAGCGCGTATGGCGCGAAGCTTGCATTTTTCCCGTCACGCGGAGAACATCGCTCGACGCGTTCTGGCTCGTTTCCTATTTTTTTCTTGTTGTTGTTTATATAGACGTTATTTGACGTCTGACATCTGGCGTGTGCACCGACTGATCGTAATAGACTTTCGTGGCTTTCGCAACAGAGCGCGCGAAAATGGCTAGTATTGAAGCGTCGCGCGTCACTTCGGTTTGACTTTAACGATTTACGTCGACAACCTTCAATCAATGCCAGAAGCAAAAGCCGCGACGCGACCGCTCGTATCTGCTCTCTGTATATTTGCTTGCATTGTGCTGTGCACGAGCGATTTATTTTTTGTGTATATACTATACATATACACGTATTTAGTTTCTGAAAATTGGCTCGTCATTTTGTCGAGTGTAGGATCGGGTGCCGTTAAATGTATGATGATAATTATAAGCGTATTGACAACTGTTTAGACGTTTAACGTCGATTGAGATGAGAGATGACAGTCAACTGTTGTAATTGTATTACAACGTAAACTCTTATTTTTCATGAGAAAAGTTTTTTGCGTTTCCTGAGTCTGTTTCAAATAAATACGAAGAATTTTGAGTGACAATTGCATCATTGATAAGCGGCTGAAATAGAATATGAAATATTATTTCCAGCTCCTGCTAAAATTGGTATAATAAGAAATCTTTATTTAGGAGCTACCACAAGGTGAACGACTTTAAACCTTTAAAGTTATAATCATACTTGAGAAAACGTTCTGTAAGTCAAATTTAAAATTTGACAAATGATATATATATATATATAAAAGACATTTGCAGCGCACATGTCGCACAATATATACGTCACCTCTTATACACTAACTTCTGAATCGCAAGTGCAACAAAAACCCGCAATATTTACCGCTTATCCAAACTCGCCTAACGAACCGAACGATTCAAAGTAGTCGCAAACTCGGCGATAACTCACCGTTTAACTTCCGTCTTGCCCTCCTTCTCCGCTTCCTCGACGCCGCTCATACCGGCGGGCGCTAAATCCCGCGGCGAAATACTTTCAAACTACAACGTCATATACCTATACAAGCAACAGCCAGGCAGATATTCACGATCGCAAGCTCCAGCAAAAATGTGCTCTCCCTTCAAGCTTCCCTCTCTCTCTCTCTCTCTCCCTTCGCAGCAACTTTCCCGCTTAATCAAGCAGTAGCAGTAGGAGCCGCGTGGTTACAGGAGGGGTAGTGGTGGCGCGCGAGCGCAACAACAATTTGGGTAATCGTGGTTTCGGAAGAGCGACGCGCGGGGGTGTTTGGTATTTGGAAGCACCGTGCTATTTGATTCCTGCTGGAGGTCGCGGGAGGGGCGCGGCCAGCATTGTTTTCGAGCTTGACGTCTCACTCCACCTATGGGGGTTGCCGCGCCTCCGAAGCCTTCCCGGCTCGCTCGTGGAGATGCCCCGCGAACGTAGCGCCGCAGGCGCGTCTTCTCCGTACCTTGAAGGATGTTTCAGAGGTGGAGATAGGAGAGAGAGTGAGAGAGAGAGAGGGAGAGAGGACGCATCCGCAGGTGCGCCGAAGATGCGCGGATGTAGGGTATAGGGTAACCGCGCCGCGTGTTGATCGCAAGTTGAGGAGGTTCTTGGCCAGTTTGGAAGAAGACCTGCAAGATGTTTTCGATGTGCTGGTTATGCTGTTGTTGTTGTTGTTGTTGTTGTTGTTGCTGTTGTTCGGTCAGATTAAATCTTATAGAAATGAAGAAACTATGAAAAATCAGAATTGTTATGATTAATTTATTTTAGTGACACTTTTGTTCGCCTTGTTTTCTGTTTTTCATGTAACAAGATAAGATAATTATAGGGCTGAAAATCGAATTAAGAATTGATTTCATAGTTTAGATACTTATCGTTACTGAGCACACATACGTCGGAGAGTTTCAAAATTTACATTGAAATATTAGATTTATGAATACAAGTTATGTTTTACAGTTAAGTCAGCTAGTAGATATCTTTTCAATAATTAAATTTGACAAATAATGAGTTGGTTATTTTTTAAGAAATACTGTAATGCTTGGCAGTAATCCTTTCCGTTGTGTTAATCGCCCAGTAACCCACCAAGAAATTATCAGTTTTACATTATTGAAACAACTTTTTAATTATTTAGTGTCCGGTTTTACGCTTTTTTAGTTTGCAAAACCTTCGGCTTTGTTTGAAATATACTGTTTCCAACTTTAATTAGTTATTTATTTATTTTTTTTATAAATCAACAATCATTTAAAACATACTAGTTATTTAAAAGAAGCTTTCTTTTAAAAAAGCGTTTATTTCTAGATATATCTGAGTGTATGAAAGTTTTCGAGCTTGCTGATTACACATTGGACATCAGGTTTCCAAAATTCGAAATAGTGGATCTAATATGACAGTAACCCAGTTGAAAATTATATTGATTGTTTCGAATTATCTTTTGCAACGTATTAAAAATAGCATTTTTAGAAAATTTGGTATATCGATTTGTAATTCTGCAGGATGGTAGAAGAGATTATTATGGAGAACAATGTAGAAATACACCAGTGTAGAACTGGAGATTTTAAAATAACGATGCTTCTTAACAAAACCTGTAGATTTTCATAGAGTTAAAATAAAATTGTTGAAGGATACTTATTTTATATTAAAGAAATAGTATATAAAATGTTATCTACTGTATACAATTTGTATTATCAAATAAATGCTCAAATCATCTCAATTTGTGTAGCAAACAAAATATTCTTTGTAAGATAATTAACTTTTTTTTGAACGAATATGCAATGTAATGCCATTTAAAAATATTAAAAAGTAATTGGTGCATAACAGTATTTTATAAGTAGTAAAAATATAAGTTGTAAAAGTAGTTGATATGAAAGAGAATAGGGACTTACGCCTTAAAAAAATTTCGAGGAAAGTATCGAGGAAAGAAATCACGACACCTTTATTCATTTTTTAAGTGGAAGTTGAGGAAATTTCGTTCTAAGAATAAACAAAGGTCTTATAGTTTTTTTTACTTTGAAACTCTGTAAAATTATGTATTACAGAATTATTTTTACATGTTCCAACGATTAAACAAAGTTAGTGATAAAGTAGTATTAACACCCTCTTAAGTCGTTTTTATGGCAATACGATAATTATTAACGAAACGAACTTAAGCCATTTTGCACTCATAAATATTTCGCTCTTTCCTTGTATTCTTACTTGTTACGATTTTACCACAGGAAAGAGACCTATTCAAACTTATGAAATATTATGTAATCTCTAATGGGAAAAATAGGCTTCACTGGAAACTCACTATAGGTGTATACACTTTGAAAATATAAGATATTATTTTTCTATTATAATAATTTAACTTATGCGGTGTAGAAAATATCTTATAGAATGCTAATTTCGAAATTAATTTTTTAGTATAATGTTGCACAACGAATTGTTGACGCTTTTGAGTATATTTTATATTATTTTACTCAATTTCAAATTCAAATGTTAACTTTTTTTTACCATTTGAAAATACGAAAAAAAAAACATCTGCTTTGATCAAACTCCTCAGCATCTATATTTTTTACAACCATTTTTTTAAGTAGAATCATATTCATTTTGCCTCAAATATGAAGGTGATATTGGCGGTATAAGGACATTTACGGCTGTTTGATTTAAGATGGAGTAGGGCATAAATGAGAAGACTTTTAATTATTTTATATATATATATATATATATATTATATTTTCCTTTTAATCAGGATACTTTATGAATAAATTATTTTTGATTATTGAATATAATTTTTGCTTCACAGAACATTTTCCTACTTAATTGTAAAGTTAATCGTATGTTGGTTTTCAAACGCTTTTTCTTTTTAAGTAAAATTAGGTATACAATAGAATACAAATGGTGATGTTTATTATTACTTCAAAATTATTTCGCATGAATTAAATCAACTTTACTTCTCGAAACTTTATATTTGTGTAGTACATATTTATCTTTTAAAAGATTTAGTACCATTAACCCGTTAAGTTTTAGAAATTATCATCAAATTTTACTTATCCCCAAGCATTGTTTAACAGGAAAATATATTGCATATAAAGTATCTTTTAATAACCCAATAACTTACACGTTACCAAGAACCCAAACAACTTACGGCAATCATTCTCGAGTATGTTGTATACGGATGAAAGAAGATGAAATAAAACGATCATCAACAGTGGTAGCACACTGCTCGTAAAAAACACTTACTTAGAGCGATTCAAAGATAAGCGTGCGACATCAAGAGAGCTCGCGTCTTCCGAAGCTAAACAAGAAAGTAGATCCCACTGAGTCGTAAGTCGTCGGGTGCGATTTCCGGCTCGCGTACATCGGGTATGCGGGCCTACTCGCCCATTATTGCTGGAGGGACGCTTTCTCTCTCTCTCTCTCACACACACATACATAAAGAAACGTATGTGGCACTACCGCGGCGGATTTCTCATTCCGCATTATGCCGACATACTAATTCCGGTCCGCGTGTAACTCCCACTTAGCCCGAGACATTAGTATAAGGCGCGCCGTTAAATCTCGCGCCACGTAGCCTACGTGCGCCACACGCCGTCTTGGCAACTTTGAACTATATACGCTCTTACATAGAGAGAGAGAGAGAGAGAGAGAGAGAGACGGAGGGGGAGAGGGAGATATAGAGATAGAGGGTCGCGATCTTTGCATCGTAACTGCCGAGTTATGCGCGGCGCGCAGCCCCCGGGCTCTCTGTCTCTATGTGTGCGAGCGTGCGCGTGTGTGTTTTGCGCGGAGAAGCTAATTTTATCATCTCTCTCTTGCTCTTTCCCCCCTACCCTGCCGAAACCCGCGTCGGGGAGAGATGTTCGAGGGGTGCTTTCTTGCGACAGTGGCAGTGGCGGCTGACGCGACGCAGGGACTTACTACTACTGCTAGTCTGCTCTCCAGGGTGTTCTCTCTTCTTCCTTTTTTTTTATTTTCTACGGGGGAGGAGGGGATGCGCCTATAGGCTTACGGATAATTAGGTTCGAGCGTGTCGCGTTGTCGGGGATTTGCGGTGTAGGAGGAGAGAGAAAGTGTACGAGGACGCGCAGGCAGGCAAATTGAGTTTTTACGAGGGTGTTAAGGGCTCGACGAAAAATGAAGCGTCGCTGGTACTGTGTGTATGCGTGTGTATGTATGTGGGTGCGAGCACGTCGACATTGTAGTTTGATTTAATTTTTTTTATGTTTGCGAGGACGAAGACGGGAGATGATGTTTTTCTTCGGGCGGAGTAACTCAGCGATTCGAGGGGGGGGAAGCGTCTTTTATGCGTAATAAGCGGATTTCGTCTGAATCAGCCGGCAGGAAGAAGGTTTCTTCTGGTTTATTTCCACTTTATAAGCGAATAGCTTGGTTTGGCATGGTTAACGGCGTGTAGTCGTTTGTTGGGGATCGAGAGTATATAATAGAGTATGTAAAATATTAATTTTTCGAAGAGAAACTTTGTGTTTTCTTCGATGAATGTCATAACATTAGGACTATCTTCGCGGTCGTAAAATAAACTATTTCGGGACTTATACATTTTTTATGAAGAACTTTCGGCTACAGTAAACTACTGCTCAATTCTATCTGAAAATATTCCAATATAGTAAGTATCGGAGTTTCTGACGTTTTCTAGTTTATTAAAGTTAATAGAAGATAATTATATAGTTATAAATATATATTTATCAGCCAATGGAAATCTAATTCTCTATCATTCTATTGTACTCATAATACCATAGCAACTTTGAGATAACCCCGATTTCAAGCATCTCACATTTATACTTTAAAGAAAAACAAATATAGACGTTATCGCAAGTCAGCTAAAACCCAAATCGCTTTTCAATCCAAGCAGATCTAACGATTTCGTTAATTCCTCTCAAGGGTTCTCTACCTTTCTTTCTGGTGGGCCAGACGCACTGTATAAGCGCATACTGCGGTAAAATTGTGTTTGAACATGCGATCTCGAGGAATTGTAGCCGCGCGCAAGGCTCAGGCCGAAACGACCGGCAGTTGAGCACGTAGCCACTTTCGTCCCGTTAAGGTGCAATTATTTGATCCATCGACCCGCGCGCGAGCGCAACTTTTCCCTCTTCCTCTTCAGCCCTTCTTCCCCTTCCGAATACGCGCGCGCGAGTGGTTAACTGTACGGCAACAGTGCTCTAGACCGAGCGATTTCGGGGTGAATGCGAGTTGGCGCTTAATGTGGACCACTTACGCATTTGGAAATTGGAGGGGCTGAATATTATGCAGTCGGAGGGTAGAAGTTTGTCGAGGTCCTTGCGAGGGTTCGCTAAAAATCTAGTCATTATTTTAGGGAATTGTTTTTTTTATCGGGTGGATAATTTATTTATAGAAGTAAAAGTGTACGTTGCAACGTAGCTTGAAATGTAATATCTTATTCTGCAAGTTAAGTGAAGAGAGGTATTTATGCTACATGATCATGTCATCATTGATTTCTGTGTTTTGAGTTATTCAATAATGAAATAAACTAAAATTTTATAATCAATAGTGTCATAACGAATAACATTTCTTACTGTTACAGATTTAACTCGAGAATAGTTAATTTGTCCAACTATTATAACTTATACTTTTCAATCGTCATTTCACCCAGACTCTTCAACGGTACCCACCCAAGCGCACATTGTACGTGTGCGAATCGTTCGTCGGTGATTCGCGTCGAATTTTCCACTCTCTTTCCCCTTCTCTCTCACTCTCTCGGGCGCATTAATCACGGATGCGCTCCTCGTTGCACGCGCGCGCGTGTGAAAACGTCCGACAGTCGGATCGCTCATAAAGTCCGCACGCGTGCGTCTCTCGTTCGTTCGTCGCCGACAGCGCAAATCAAAGCTTCTCGCGAGTACTCAACCTCTCTCTCTCTCTCTCACTCTCTCGCACGCGCGAGTGTGCGTTTCGGCGATTTATAAACGAGTCGGCCGAACGATATGCCCGTTCTAGATTTATAGCGCGAAAAGGGGATGAGGACGAGAGAGAGAGAGAGAGAGGGAAAGGGCGAGCATCATTCGAGGTTTTTAGGAGATAAAAATTTAGCGGCTTTTCAACCGAGCGCGCGCGCAAGAGTGAGATACGACATGTTTGTCCCCTTCTATATCTCTGTACAGTATAGCTGCTGTCAACAATGTGTACAGGCATCAGGAATCAGCTGGAAAATTCGTTCGCGCTTTATACGGCCGCTTTATTAGCCGTGCATTATTTAACGCGCCCCGCTGCAAGATTAAATGTGGTTAACGGCGTTAATGCGACGCGTGCGCGCTCAACGCAGAAAGTGAGCGAAAGAGGAGAGGTGGAATTTAGTTTGTGGAGTAAGTTTCAAATATTCAGGAGGATTATGAAAGTTTAAAATGCGCCCGGGGATCGAAACACCGGCCGGCTGATTAATATTTCGTGGACTGATTTATGAGCTACGCGGCGTTATATAGCTTGCGGGACGACGCGACCTCTATACTCTGTAAAACGACTCGGTGAACATTTTTAGTTGTTTCGCGCCTCTCGCGCTTGTCGACGGAATTTGCGAAATTTCGAGGGGATGAGGAATTCGGCACGATTGGCCGGGAATGCCTTTGCCGAGTGAATGATGCATTAGGAGTTTATACATTTTCTTGTGCATTTTTAAAGATGGTTTATAATTTTATAGAGCCAGTTGATGCATTGTTAAGTACGGAATAGTTAGAACTGAAAATTGTAGTAAAACTGATTAACTCATGAGTTTGATCAGTATTAGCTATATAAGAGCGTTTGAAGACGGAAAAAGTTAGCTCTAAGAAATTATTAATCGTTTTTTATTTTATGTGAAATTGCTACTTATTTTTATTTAATATAAATCAAAATTTACTTAAAAAGCTTCTACTTGAAAAATTTTTGATACAAGAGCTCGTTTTATTTTCAAGCAACCTACCTTTTAAAACTCGAAAATCAGTGACCGTTAATTAATCCAGAGTTTTGACACAAACAAATATAATTGTTCTCATCATTAGTTTTGAAAACTACATTTTCAGTTATATCGTTATTTTGCCAATTTTTATAAATCAAATTCGCATGACTTCGCAATTAAATAAATCACTAAAATGGCTCAATTAAATTTTATTTCATAACAGTAGTATAAAAATAATTGGAAACGTTTTACAGCAAATCGATACTTTTATTTTGAAAATAATTAAAATGGTTATACTATTGTTACGTCCTGCGGCGTATCATTTAAATTAGATTACTCTCATCAGTGATTTTTTCGAGAGTTCGTGCGTTTCAAATACGAGACATCGCAACATAGCAGGTCATCAAATTTGAGAAAGACAACGTATTATATTTTCTTTAGAATCAGCATTTCTCAATACTACTACCGAATTGTATACGACTAGCAACGATTACATTACCAAATAAGATAATCTCGATTTACTGTTCACGATCATCTTCAACGTAATCATTTTGTATTATAAAAGAAGCGATGTTTATCGCGCGCATCAGTTGCAGCGTGGAGAATAAACCGATCGCGAACTCCGTCTGCCCCAGACGACATAAGAGCGCAAAATCAATCATTCAATTTATAACTAGCAAGAATATTATAGCTTGACGTCCGCGACGTTTCGCACTTTTACTTTTTTTTTTTAATATTCAAAGAATATTATTAGTACCCGACTTTTTCCCCGAAAACTCGAAGCCGACGCACCTCGCGA
>JAYJLV010073775.1:4593-15288 GCA_036873485.1 Torymus texanus
TTATAGTATGCTATAATGTCTAAGAAAGTTACATCGTTTGCTACTCTAAAACTAAATATTATATATTAAATTATTTATCTAGAAATTTGTTGTCAGTGTAGGAAAATCTTACCATGCATTAATAATAAAAGAAGAAAATATACAATCTATTACTACTTCTACTAATTGCCATCATTGTTCATCACTTAAAAAATCAAAAAATGTTTGAATTAGCCGTTTGATGCAGAAACAATACAAGCAATAAAAATAAAATCTTCAATATCTAAAGATGCTTTCGAAAGTATCTAAAAACTTACCATTCTCCCATATGCTTTTCCATGATTTCATTTCCTCTATTTACTAACAATCCCCAAACTAACTGATCAACCATCCCAATCTGTATTACTACTCGAAACGATAAGAAATTTGACTCTCTCCAAATCCCACGCATCGCGTCATTTACGTATATATCCCAGCATCCCGTAACTCAATAACACTTCCGAGCTCAGAAAGCCCAATTTGACGTCGTCGCTGTCTCGTCCTGATTTCAAAATCGACGACGGCTAACGTCATACGCTGAATATTCCCTCCTTCTCCCTTCTTCTCCACCTCCTACGCTCGATGTATCTCTCATTTCTCTCTATTCCAGCTCGCTCAGTGTACGTGCTCGAAACCAACGACGACGAAATGAAAATCAACGTTTTCATCATCTACCTTTCTCCCCATCGTAACCAATCTTCCCTACCTCACGTTTCAATTAACGGATTTTACTTCTCTCCTTAGGATGCACTACTCTATATAATATGACGTATACGCGTAGCATAAACACGCGCTGAAACGCGAAATAACATGCCGATACTTCCAATTTTCTCGATCAATGGAACACCGCCACGTGTATAATGAATTCCTCCTTCCGTTCTCTGGTTTCTCATTGATTCGTCGGTGGATAAAGGAATAGATGTAGTATTATACGTAACACAAAGAAATAAATAACACATCTGATATCGCACTGAGTTTATAAAATAGCTTTTATTTTTTTCCATAGTGTTTATTACTCCATGTGTTTTTTTTTCTTCGCTCTCTGCTTCAACCATAAAAAAGTTCGTCGTCGCTGCTCGTAAATTGTATAATAATAGTATATAATAATATGTACGTTGTACGTAGTATAAAAAAAAACGGCGCGCCTCCGTCACGCGTATTAGAGCTTCTACATCGACAAATCATACACACACACACACACACACACACACACATACACATACGTGCGCACGCGTACATACACAAACACAAAACAACGTAAGCGACGGAGGTTACCTCGTTCCAAAACCAACACGACATGTACATGTGTGTGTGTGTGTATGTGTGTGTGTATATATATAGGCAATAATAATAATAAACTGTTTCTTCTTCGGCGTGTACACAATCTTATATACGCTTCGGAAATTACAATGTCTCCATCATCATGGTGCGTACAACATCGTCACACACGCGGCTATGACTTACATAACAAGTGGTTATACATCGTCGATTTCTTCATTTTTTTTTTCAATATTATCATCATCATTATTATTTTTATTATTATTATTAATATTGTTATTATTATTATATGTATATAAAATGTTTTTTTTTTTTAACAAATCGCTCGCTCGCCGCATCTCTCTTTCTCTCACATTTTTTCGATTTTCATCGAATCTCGCGGTCCTCTCAACGGAAGGAGAATTTCTATGGACAATATCACACTCGCTTGCTCTTGCGCGTATACAGTGTATATGTATGTGTGTCTATATGCGCGTGCAAAAGTTCATTCAATTTCGTTCTAGCTCGCTGGGCTCGAAAGAATCGTGACAGACGCGCGGGTTGACACATATATACACACACATACAAATACGCACTTTTGTTTCGTCGTTTAAACGTATTAATAAATGCACTATCGAAGATCTCGTAAATGTTCAATGTTTTGATAATACATATGTGTGTATATATATATATATATATATATATATATGTGTGTGCGTGTGTAAGAAATACATTTGGGCGTCTGAAATGTTGAAGTGAAAATTTCGGTATACAATATTGAGTGTAAACTGAATATAAATTTTATTTGATAATTCACGTAATATCTATTGTTCAAAATATATGAATGGTATATTGTATTTACACGGTGTATAATATGGTTTTGATTTGATTTTTGACTCTATGATTGCGAAACGAGTTTTGATTCGTTGGAAAAAATGTTATGTTACACAAAGACGCACGATTTTGAGCGATAATAATCTACGTTTAAAATTGAAAAAGTAAGAAAATTTTTTCAAGTTTCATGGAAAAATCTCTTATAGTCAAACGATTTACTTGCATTCAGATTACGAGAAGCAAATTAAAGTTATAATAAATTCATTCAATACAAAACAAGCGACCCGCTTAAAAAAATTTATATAAGTATGTATGGACAATACGTGGCTCATATACGGATATGGCTCCAATGTAATACCGATGTACATAAGCTACATATTACTCATATTTAGTAAATATGGCCCATATAGGCCCATACTGTGCGGGCGATATATTGGCTACAGAACTTTCTTTTACGTGGAAAGTATGTATACATACGCGCGCATTGCTTAAACTCTATATTCACATTTACACTTTACGAATTAATTCTATACTTCAACGTACTTTAAATCTATTTTGTATTAAAAGAAAAAAACAAAATTCCCGCATAGGAGTGTCCAAATACGCCACAATGTTCAATAAAAAGGCTTAATTGGCAAAGAGTCTAATTGTATCAATTTAACAACGCCACATGAATATTAGCTCTGAAAAATTTAAGCGATCCGTTGCTCGACACAACACAACGCGCCTAACATGTAACATAATCTCCACTTATATATACGTATCTATCTATCTATATCTATATATACTCTTGAAGCGCATAACTCGGCTCAGCCGCACAAAAGATCTGCTTTAGACTCTTGAAAAACTCAAATAAACAACGTGTATGTGTCTGTATATCTATGTGTGAGAACATAAATAGTGGTATGTGTATGTATGTATATATACAAAACAAAGATAGCGCATTCTTCCAAGCGACTCGACGGCCTCAAGAGAACTAACTCGTAATTATATCTCTATCTAAAGGAAACGAGGAGGAGTCGTGTGGCCGCAATTTCGTATTACATGCGTATATGCACGCGCCTCTTTCTCGCTCTCATTCTCTTCCGAGTCGGTGACCGTGAAGCGATCATTGAGTCTTTGAGGCGATTCGATGACCCAGCGGGAGATGTTGCCATTATTTTTCATTACCCTTGAAGGAAAATAATATTGACGGGGGTTGGGGAATTTGAGATATGTAGTTTGAGAAAATTTGAAAACGATCGTGAACTAATAATTTTAATTGGAGTTTTAGTTGTCTTGAATTTTAATTAGTGTCAATAGTTAATATCTATTTGACAATAAATAGTAAGTTCTAATGCGATTTTCATGAATTTTTCAAAAATTTGTATGGTATCAAAAAGTTTTCTCTTTTACCGACATTATTGTTACCGACTTATAGCATATCTTTTTTTTTTTACCGACCATGAGATGAGCAATTATCAACTTTGTTCTAATTTAAATGCATATAATTTTACAAATTTGATGCAATATACCTTTTCTATGCTACTAAAATCTGCTATAATAAACAATTTTCAACAACTGCTCGAAACTTTATCTACCAAAATTTTCATTAACTTTTTGTTTTATATTTTATATTAAAATTTTTCAATTTTATCAAAACTTTATTTCATATAAACTTGAACATATCACTATATAACAAATCCTGTTCGTTATCAATTTTCTTATAATGATTCTATTTACATATTACAAGAAATAAGTCAACGCATTTCTCTGTCGGTAACCAAAATGTCACTAAATTCAATTTTTTTCAAACTACCTTCGTAATTTTAACATTCTTTCTTGCAATTTACTATTGACTTTATACAAAACGACTGAAACAATAAAAGCTCGCTAGAAAAATATCATCAACCAATCCCCATCAACATCTAACGCCACAAGGGGTCAGCTACTCCTCCCCTCCTACCCCGAAACAAGATGCGCACACTCACCACATCAACAATCACCCCCGTACGCTCGCTCGCTAGTATTCCGTTAGTAGCGCATCTTAATCCATATCCTTGGTGACGTTGGTCGTAGGCTCAAGTGATATCATCTCACAGCCACTGTACTGCTTGGCAAGCTGACTGGGCAGTAAACTCTCCTGGACTGTCTGCTCGGCGCCGTTGCAAGTGCGTTCGCTGCGTAGATAACCTTCTGGTCGGCCTAGTCCTCGTCGATCGGCGTCACGGCTCAGGTTGAAGCATGGCAGGACCTTGGTAACAAACACAACACGCAGCTCGATTTTGTTTTTTTCGTTGTTGTTGTTGTTGTTCGCGTTGCAGTGACGGCAAAGAGTGACAAAAGAGAGAGAGAGAGAGAGAGAGAGAGAGAGGAAGTGAATAGTCTTCTTTTTTTTAGTCTGATTGTTTAGCTTTTCGTATATAACTTTATCATGCGTTTGCGGTTGGTTTCTTTGATGGGTTTCGTGACTATTTTTGTGGCTTTAGTTTTGAAGCAGAGAGAGTCAAAGAGAGAAAGAGAGAGAGAGAACGAGAGAGAGAGAGAGAGAGAGAGAGAGAGAGAGAGGAATAGAAAAGAGCAGATTTTACATGGCTTCCTGGAAAATTTTAGGACAGGACTATTCAAGACATGTTGAACTAATGGTATAATGCAATCGTACATTATTTTTAACTATTTTTTTAATTGTGATCTGTACAAATAAGGGTTTACATTGCTATCCCACAGAGATAACAATAAGCAAAATAGAAAATTATTAAGAAAATAAAACATTTAAAGGCAATCTATGTGATTTTACCTTAAATATAAAAATGAAAATATTTAAAATTCATTGTTACAAAGCTAATTCCCTTTTTATGAAGCAATAATTGTTTACAATAACTGGTTATAATTATTGCTACTGAATGTCGCACAACATCTCGATTCTTCTACTTATTTTAGCAATTCGTACCCCCCAATTTATCTGTTTTTTTATCAATTTTATATTTTTACAATTTCTATATATATAGCATTGATTTTGTACGTTCCTTAAGTTTCTCTACTTACTATGTATTCGCGGCATCCTCCCCTACTAAATTATACCTAACCACTTTTCTTCTATTTTTGCGAATTTTTTTATTTGATTATTTATTTTTATTATAATTTTTTTATTACATCAAATTCGTTGAACTTCATACGCTACAGACGACTGAGAAATATAATTTTTCTTATTCTATAAACTATCATTATATCTTGAATAGTCCTGTACTCATAAGATTTTTTTATAATTCTGATAACACATTTTCATCACATAATCATTCATTTGATTCAGTTTATTTTTATGCACATTTAAATATTTCCATAATGAAACGCCTGCATGAAGAATCTAAATTATTGAAATTAATAAATCGACAAATAATCAGCTTATATTGCACAGCCGATAAATGCGACGACAAAGAAATTAATAAACGCCAGCTTAAAATGCCATTAAATTAGGATCCGAGCTCGTCGTCCATATACGAGGATAATCCGGTAGACATGCGAGAAAACCTTTCGCTCTCCTCTCTCTCTCTCTCTCTCTCTCTCTCTCTCTCTCTCTCTCAACGTTCTTGTTCGACAGGCAGCTATAAAAAAATCGCGGTCTCGGTTCATTATTTTGTTTTATTAATTCACGGATGAATATTAAATATTTATAAATCAGAAAAGTTGTCTTTCATTGAGAAACGAAGATATGCTTTAAATACTGCATTAATTTCTTGCTTTTCCAGAATCACGAAGGGATTGTAAAACGATAAAGAAAAAGAATCTGACAAAAAGCAATGTATAGACTGATTGGCCGTATTGATGCTCTTTTACGACCGATGACAATCCGTATTAATTAATTCTTTTTAACGAAATAAGATACGTTATTGTTTCATCGCATAAACTCCCCCCCCCCCTTACTCTTTTCCTTTCACAATTCTCATATCGAAAATTTCGAAAGAGACATCTTACACCCCCCGCCCCCCTATAAATCAATTCCCTACCCTCACGTCACACAATTTTATTCCCTATACCTATCGCGTATCACAATCGAACATTACCCCCATAGCTTCTACACTACGAGGTATATATAAATAAGACTAGCAGGGGGTAGCGTTCTAACTTTTTAATTATATTCAGCGGAGCTGTACGGCTACCATTTCAGAAACGTGCACGTAAACACCTGTTGCGCGACCCACTGGATGTTCTAAAGGAGGCGCGTCTGAGGAGAGCTGTGAGCATATATATACATATATATGTATATGGAACTCGAAATTATCTCCCGGGCGAGCGGATTTCAAAGGCCGTTAATCGATGCAGCAAGGCGCCCGAGACTCGCTAATTGGCGCGAGAAATTGAAGAGAATGAAGACTTTGGGGAGTATGAGAAAGCAATTAGTGCTTTATAATGTACGGGATCGATTGCGTTTCAGTATAGTACGCTGCGATTTCTATGCGAGGATTCTTTTTTTTTATTTATAAGTTACAAAATGTGTAATACAATAAGTTGCATAAAATGTATTCTTGTTTAATTGAAAATGTATACATCTAATAAATAAATAGTAAAATAAATTGTAAGCATTGTAAAGAAAAACGTTCATGGCAATATGCTGGATAAAAAATAATTTTAACGCAGATTGAATTTACTTGAAGCAGAAAATAACGTCAATGTTATACGTAATAAAAGAAATCTTAGCCCCAAGAATAAAATCTACTTTACATATACTCTTACAATTATTGAACAAGTCACGAAAAATAGCCTCCTTCAAAAACGCAGTCGACAATCAAATTCCCACACCACATTCAACAATCCACTTCCACCCACCCAAAAAAAAATCCTCCACCGACCCAATTCAGCTTGTTTCGTGTACACCTGACACGCACACCGGACATGCGCATCACATCGATCTGCCTCGTCTGCCGGATGCTGCTGCTACTGCTAATACGGCATCCGACAGATTGCTTAATTAATCGACAGCCGCACCGTCATGTGGCTAATCGGCCCATTAACGCGCCGAAAAATCCCACGAGTGTATATATAGGAGACACGCGCACGAGGGACGAAAGTGGACTTGCTGCCGACGCGGTGGGCGAAAAGTCAGCTTTGGCTCAGGGATTAGATTACGCGAAAGGAAGAGGGAGGGAGAAAGAATGTTCTAGAGGGGTAAAAGTCTGGTGAAAATAGGGTGAGAGGGTGAGAGGTCGAGATTAATTTGAGAGATAAGAGGAATGGTGATGGAGGTTGGTGGGAGGAATGGAAGGTACCATTTCTTTTTGGTTATTTAAGGTCCATACCTTAACCTTTACTACCATTAGTGTAACGTTTTTCAGTAGGTTATTGTATTTGTAGGATTAATATAAGTGATAACTTTATTTAAGTTATATAAGTGAGCGTCAAACGAACTAAGTTAGAATTTAGGAAAAAAGATTCAATGTAAAAGGTTGGAAAATTTAATGACTAATCGTGTGCTGGGCTCGTATTTACATAACTTTAATCCGGCAAAAATGTTAATCAGAGGTTCCCGAACTGCTTGTAAACTTTTAAATTAAAATAGCAACACCGTGCAGTTATGTTGCTCTTGTCGACGAAAAATTAACTATTTATTCATATCATAAACGCTTTAAGATAAAAATCTATAGTTTTAAACAGTTTTAATCAAATTTCGATTAATATACTAATCAACAAGGTCAATTTATTTTCTTCCAGGGTATTTAAGAACTTAAATAATAGTACATTATGGCGTATCATAATGTACTATTTCGATACAGTGTGCGTAAAGTACGACTTTACGCATTCTACAAATTTTTAAACTCGCTTTTACTCCCCCTGTATCGAAACATATTGTTCGATACACGTGCGAAAGATCATTCTACACTCGTGCGATTGTCATCCTCGCTTCGCTCGGGCGACAACCTTCACACTCGTGTTAGAATCAACACTTTCGCACTTGTATCGAAAACTACTATTGGAACACGGCTTTCGCGAAACATAACTTCTCCTGCTTGTTTTTCGTGTGCACAGCTAGATTTACACACTCTGACTGAGCGTGCGTGAAACTCTGTATTTCGCACACATCATCTGTGCAGTGGTACGCAAGCGTAGTCGCATTTTTACAAACGCACTATTCTGATTCAAAACAAATATAAAACATAACAGTTTGTTATGCATTCGGAGAAGTTAAGCCCGCTGCCGCGAAAGAAGACAGCCTTGCTGTTAAATACAATCTTTATCAAATTTCTCGTAATGCAGTTTGTTTTAATTAAATTTAGGTTTGAGTTGAATACTACGTTTATTGTTATTATATATTTCTTGTTTATATTTACTTACTCGTCTTTTCATATTAATTATTTATTTATAGATATTATTATTTAATCGATTTGCTGTATTTCGCGTATATATTTATGTTAAAAAGTAGTATAAGCAAAATAATAATATAATTGCAGATAAGTATAGTTGATATACTACATTTCTCTCGACGCGGGGTGACCAGTAAACAAATATATATAGTAATTAAAACCCGTGTTAATGTGGCGATTAATCGCCACAACCTGGCCTCCAGCCTCGCAGCGCCTGTCTGGGCTCTAGCTCGTGACACGACGTCATTGACACGACTGTGTTTTTGTTTTCAGAAGATGGCAACGCAGCAACAGAGAGACATCGACGAAAACTCGTCGGTCGCGAATAAAAAGGCGCTAGCTCATCGGCCGGTTGGAGAAGGTGCTACCTCGCCGGCTGGTTGAAGAAGGCGGCCGCTTGGAAAAGGCGCTAACTCATCGGCCAGTTGAAGAAGGCGCTAACTCAAAAGCTTGTTTTTTTTCCTTCGATTTAGGTTGGCACTACTAATGCTATAACATTAATATTTTATTTTAACGCGTGGAAAATGATATTTTATACGTAGATTACTGTTATATATATGTATAAATAACAAAATCTTAATTTTGATTCAAATACATAATATAATTTTTTATATAGTCGCCGCTATAACAGTACTCTACGTATAAAATATCATTTTTCACGCGTTAAAATAAAATATTAATGCTATAGCATTAGTAGTGCTAACCTAAATCGGAGGAAAAAAAACAAGCTTTTGAGTTAGCGCCTTCTTCAACTGGCCGTCTCCACGTAGTTAGCGCGCACCGTAACAAGCCAAAGATCATCTGCGCGACCCACCACCATCTCGGTGGTCAGCGGAGCGGCGACGAACGCCGCGAGGCGCGCAGGCATCGGCCGCCTCATCATCTTCATCGCCATCGAGCCACGTCGCATCGAGAGAGCGAGAGAGCGAGAGAGAGAGAGAGAGAAGCTACGGACGTCGCTAGTCGAGCGCAGGCAGCGCGGAGGCCACCAGTCAGAGACGTCCGATTGAGGCAGGCGAGTAGCCTTTCTGTGTTCCACGAGGTCGCCACGTGCGATAGCGAGAATGCAAGAGGTGACGCGCCGTCGGAGCCGCCGAGGAATCCGCTCGCACACGGCTGATCCATCTCACCATAGAGGTTGTGCCGTCCGTCGAGCCGCCAAGAAATCGGCTGGCACACGGATGTGCACACCTAGTTGCGAGCGGAGCCATGGGCTCTACAGGAGACATGTTGCGTATTAATGTCGAGAAATATAATGTGAAGTGAATAAATAATAAAGAGAGTCGAATGTCATAGAGAATTCGCGAGTGTTGTGATTATATGTGAACCCTTGTAGCTCCTTCCTCAGCGTAGGAGTCGGCCTCCCACCGATTCCGTGGCGATCGGGAAGCCGAAAAAGTACAACGTTACAAAACATACTAACATTTTAAAATTATTAAAATCGACCCTAAAACAAATTTATAACGACGTTTACTTCGTGCTCTTGTATAACCAATTACTTAACCACAAACAGTTTCAACATGCTCCATCTTAGCAACTGATTATCATTACAAGACAGTATTCAGCACAGCTGACCTCAATCTTTACCTTTATAAAAAAGACAAAAATAACAACACGCGCACAACAAAGCACCAATTAATCTCCATCGTCTCTACGGCTACCGCATTGCATGTTATACCGGATTCACCCTAAATCCGTACTTTTGAACGCTCGAATTAATTTATTTACTCCCAGATGATAAATGCTGGACCAGCCGAGTCAGCTAAATTATTGATAACGCGTTACGAATATTTTTGGACTGGAGGATTTCAAAGTCAACAACGCGCTAATTTCATAGAACGCGGAGTCTCGTTAACGACGTTTTTAACCGGAAATCAGCCTTTTTGCACTTACGAACGATTTTCTTCTGGTTGAAAACTTTTGTCTCAAACAATTTTTTTAGAAAAGAAATAAATAAAATCTTGATTCGGACTTAAATCAAATTAGATTTTGTTAGATAAATAATTTATTTATTCAAATTATTATTCATTAGAATCACTTTTTGAACGTTTTTTTCCATATATGTATAATGTTTCATTTACTAGTGAAATATCTCTGAATTATTACAATAAAAACATCGTAATTAACTTGTGGATAGAAACAACGAACCCATCTATGAATCATGTTGCCCATATATACACGGAGAAAAACTTCATAGTAAAAATTACCATAAATCATTGAAAGAGGAGGATATACTCAAATTATGAGGTTT
>JAYJLV010073785.1:0-15285 GCA_036873485.1 Torymus texanus
TCTCTCTCTCTCTCTCTCTCTCTCTCTCTCTCTCTCTGTCTCTCTCTCTCTCTCTCTCTCTCTCTCTCTCTCTCTCTTTCTCCTGGTATCCGAGCATGGAATGTGACCCTGGCGAGCTCGCGCTCACGAGAGGAAGAAAGAAACGCGCCCGCGCCAGCCGCGAGGAAGTAAAGAGGGGGAGAGAAGCAAGCTTGCCGGGAGCCTGCGCGTCCTCTTCTCTTTCTCCTTTTTCTGCATTTCCTCTCGTCTCGCCTTTTTCGTGCGCTCGCGCGCGCGCGCATACAGACAAGGAAAAACACGCTGGATGCCAAGGATTGTTCTAGGAGATGAAGCGAGGTTTCTGAAGGTTATGTAATGTGGTAAGAGAAATGTATATGCGTTTGTGTTGAAGATGATAAAGTAGAGGAGAGTTTAGAGTTTTTGATGATTTTAGAAACTTGATAAATTTGAAAATCTTGGAGTTTTATAGTGATTTTTTTACCTTAGATTCTGCTAGTAATGCAAGTATATTGTAAAGATATTGTTGACAATATCATACACCATCTCTAACTTACCGAATTATTTTACATGAAAGTATATAAATTATATCTTTATAATGTCAATGAAAAGCACCAACTTAACAGTCATCCTCTGAATAATAGAAACATTTGAAACAACTATATACACGAACCACTTAGTCTTCACTGTCCACGTCGAAGTACTACTTTTTTCACTTACACCATCCACTTCCTCTCTTACTATTCATACCCTCCGCCCCTATTACCCTTATAAATTTTCCATCACTACCGGATTCCCAAACATTTCAGCCCCGCTTATTATCATCTATCTTTTTCATCATCCCTCTCATCCCCCTTTCCAAAAAAGAAATCCACATCCCAGCAGTCAATCTTCACTACCGCACGCTTCATCACTATATACACTACGACACAACTCCCTCAGGTAAACATACTGTATACGCGACCTACCACACTAACAACACCATCGCCCCTGTTACACTCGAAAATAGAATCCCGTCAATGTTTAACTACATACATCCCCTCAAAGGATATACTCACATTTATATATAACAGCAGATAAACACACACACACATACCAGCTTGCTTTCGCACCTCTAATGAGCACGCGACGGCTTATCTGTTTTCCTTGGCAGCACTTCACTCGTGTCTACTCGCGTGTGTGTGTGTGTGTGTGTGTGTGTGTGTATATATATATATATATATATGCGTTGTTTTCGGTGCAAGAAGAAGAACGTGGAGGGGTTAGTTCGTTGCGTATACAGCTATAATATGGATATACAAAGGTGTCGCCGACGACGTTGACCTGGGTCACGTATACGACGGCGCCGCGGTTGCTTTGATTATCTTTTCAATTAGTATGCACGGTGGTGGCTGCTGCTGCTGCTGCTTCTTGCCTTTGGGTCTGCGAGACACGCTTTGGCTAGACACATGGGGGTGTTGTCGTCGTGTACGTCATCGTGTATAGTCATCGTCTCGATATATGTATAGTATATATGCATATGGTATGAGGTGTTTGCCAAAGGGAGAGAAGTGCGTGATCTGGTATATCGATGACGCGTCGTGTGCTTTGATCGAGCTTTGATCGGTGGAGTTTTTATCGTAAGGTGGTATAGAGGATCAAAGGTGAGAGTTGAAGAGGGTGTCAAAGAGTATGTAATGCAGGTTGTTTATATATTTTTAAGAGGTGAGATATATTGCGATTTTTTTGAAAAAGTTTTAGGTTATACATTATTAATTGTAGCGGTTGTATATAAGAAATAATAATAGACTTCGGTATGTATGGGTTGATAGGAATGCCAAAAGATATAATTTGATAATTCAGACCATTAGAGTGTTATTAAAGCCCACGTAGCCGGCACTTAAAACAAACACTACGTGTCAGTTTGTTATGTACTATATACTATGTATATACCATAGCTCTTAGAGAAACCTTCCCAGCATTGCCGAATTCTATCCTTAGTAATGTATATAATGCATTTTCCAAGCGTGTAATTACACAGGCATCCAATAAACGCACGAGCGCGTACAGGCGTTTTATAAAACCAATCGCATCGAACCTTTATCCGTATGATTATATATATACACACACACACACACACACACACACACACACTATGTATAGGTGTTGCAATGAAATCTGTATGTTCTATAGCACGATAAATTAATCATGCTGATTAATAATTTCGATCGAAAGGTGAGCGTATACGCACGCGCCTTTTTAAATCAATTTCACCGAAGGCATTCCAAGTGTATAATATAAGTATGTATGTATATGTGTGTAGGTAAGCTATGTGCCGCTCGAAAATATACTTTTCACTTCCGCTCGAAGCGGTACGCGTGACTTTCATCTCGCGGATGGGTGGCAAAGGAGGAAAGTCTTTAAGAGTTGGGTGATTGGTGGTTGGTGATCATGTTATAGTTGAGAGTAGAGAGTCTGTGTGAATGGATTTGGGTATTAGAAATTGGCGTTTTTGTGGGATTATTTATTGATTGATGTGTATTTTTTGGTGATAGAGGTAATTAGTTTTCTATAGTGTCACGTAAAATATGGAGGTGGAATTCAAAAGTTTAATGAAACTCTCTGTGATTTTATGATCTTGTGTGAATGCGAGCTTGACGGTAATTGAATTTTGTTGGAAGACATACTTGAAAAATTTAAATAGTATACAGTTTAGAAATTAATGTATGAGTATATATATTTTATAATGATTATTCAAGCTTTTATTGAATTAAATACTTGAAATAATTAATTACAAACAAAGAAAATGTATATAAACGGTAATTAATGAAGCTCAATTTAAAAACTTTATAACAGTAAATTTTTAATTTTTTGAAAATTTTGTTAACTTTACCGTTCAAAATATATTCTATTCCCCCATAAGTATCTATTGTATACCTCACGCACTACAATACTCATTACACTTTAAAGCATATTTTTCGATAAGAAATATTCCTACGGTAATAAAATAAAATTTCATTACCATACAGCATAAACCTATAAACCCTAAGCATGCCCGCATATTCCTTCGCCTCCACCATATACCTCAACATTACAAATTCATTCAAAATCTCGATCCCTGATCCTCCAAAACAATGCACACTAACTTATACCCACTCAAAAAAAAAGAAAAAACATCGCCCGCTAAAACCTCAGCCCATCATCTACAACGACAATGACGACACACTCGCACCGATACTTTATACTCTCTCGGGACGCTCACATATATACACACATACCGCGACGGCAACAACGCGAAGTTTTACGCGCATATCTGTGTAAAACGGGTCAGACTCGCTGACGTACATGCTGTATAGTCACACGTACATACATACATACATACATACATGTACGTAACTCGCGGTCCGAACCGTTACTCAAACGCGGCGGTGTTCACTCCTGCAGCATATATATTATATGTATATGTGTATACAGATACATTTAGTATCAGAACTCGCATGTGGACTAATTGAAAATCTATTTGGGCGCCGTATAAGAAATAAAGAGAGATATATAGCCAGCTATTATAGAGTTACAGTACCGTGAGAAATTTGCGCCGTAGGAACAATCGATCGTCGCGTGTGAGATATATTGCGTGATGAGGTTTCGGCATTGCGGGTATATTTATTCATAGGTAAGCACTATATAACAATGTATCATTTCGAGGGGATATTTTTTTTTTAAGGGATATGCGGTTGGAATTTGAGTATGGATTACATTACACGTATATGCGGCCAGTTTAAAAGAAAAATATATAGTTTTTCTTCCTATTATTTATTATATATAGCGAGCATTTAAACGGACAATTGGCATCCAGAAAACAACGGCTTATTTTCATGCATACCGTAAGCGTATATTTTATATATATACGTATGCTCGTGAAGTTATGACGAAACTCACACGCGCATGCGGTACTTTATCTCTTCTCCGAAAGCTACTCGGTAACCCAAATTATCATAAAAGATCACCGAGCGTGGTATGTAACTCTCGCCTCCTCTCGTTCATATACGCTATCTCTCTCTCTCTCTCTCTCGTGCGCATTTTTTTCCGCTGACGCAGGGTATGACGCGTGACATTTTTTTTCTGGCCCTACAGCAGCGTTCGCGATCGCTTGTCGTATGAAGGAGATGGCAAGAGGTATGAGTGTGGTTCACAGCTCGTCTGTGCGAATGTCTTATTGGGAAGTGAGGAAGAAAGTGTGAGACGAAGGAAGAAGAGGAGGAGGTTTGTGGGTCGGTGAGTTTGTCACATTTTTTGGATTCACGGTACGGTTTTTTTTTAAGAGATACACTTGTATAGTATATTGAAATTTGATATAAACTTTTTTTTAACTTTACTTTTCGTATTAAAAAATATAGTCAATTACGCTGAAAACTGATATGTTAATAAACTAAAAATTTTAAAATTACATTAAAGTTTTACATGAAATAGCAAAATAGTAATCATTTTATTATTGATGTAATGAGTTTTTTATAATGGAAAAATAAAAATCTTATCTTACTTAAAAATCAGTTTTTCAATAACTCAAAATACTTAAAAACATTATCGCATCAAACAGTATTATTTTTACCAAAACTCCGTTCTTCCCGAAACAATTTAAAAAAAAACAATTAACCTTTCAACACTACTTCCAATTCTTATCAATCCACTCAACTCCTACCCGCACATCGACCACTATGCATATGATCATTCACAACCACGGCGCTCTCTCCACCGTCAACATGCAGCAGCAGCAGCGCTCGCAGCGCGCGTTCATTCATAAACTCGCGCTCGCGCCGCTATACAGAGGAAGGAAGTGAGCAAGCAAGCGAGTGAGCAAGAGAGAGAGAGGCGCCGCCCCCGCTCGTTCCGGCACAGGATATGCCCAGCGCGCGTGCTCGAGGAAGTCGCGACGCGTGTGTATAGTACTCGCCGTTGTACGGTTCTCTCGTGTATATGTACGTGGAGTGCTATGGATAATAGAGAGAGAGAGAGAGAGAGAGAGAGAGAGAGAGAGCGCGACTGTGGTTGTTGAGTTATGAAAAAAAATAAGGTTGTGTGAATTGGTAGTGGAGGGGAGGAAGATGAGTGCAAATCATTTTGTGCGAGATTTATAATTTTAATGATGGTTTTGAAATGTTGTAGAATTTTTAGGAAAGTAGTTTGTATTTTTAACGTAATGGTCAATGTTGTTGTATTAGTTATTAAATTATGAGTTTTTAAGAAATTCATTATCAACAATCAGTAGAGAAGTTTTTATATCTATAATTACTTTTTAAACTAAGCAAAAAGAAAAAGATAGTGATTTCGTTTAAATTTAAATAATCTGTACGATAATAAATCTAAAAATACTTCAACAAAACATTTTGTAATTTTTATACTTCCATCGTTAAAAAAAGTGTTTCAAACACGAAATACTACTATAATTGTCATTAATCAAACCAAATGTCAAACATTTACAACCCTCACACTCATTGTATTCTAAAAACCTACACACAATCAATAAAACCTTACCCCACTATATACCATTAAAGAAAAAGCAAGTGATACCACGTCTCTTTTCGCGTAATTTACGTCCTTCTTCCTTATACACGGCACGCGGCCTATTTACCATTATCGGCGTGCGACTTTTTTTTGCTTCTCCCCCATACTCCCAAGGTACAAAGGTAACTATGAAACCTTATCTTTTTCTACTCTGTCGTGGCTGATGTATCGTCGTTGCACGCACGCACGTTACTTTTTCTTTCTCTCTCTCGTCTCGCGAATTTGTTTGTGAGTGATAAAAAAAAAGGTACGCAAAAGGCTCACGTTAGCAAGGGAGGCATATCTACGAGATAAAAGCCAGAGTTATACGAAAGTGCGAATGGTTTTACGATTGTGGTTTGCTTCTTCTACACCGAGCGGTTGGTAGCGTTGAGGAATTAGGTGACGCTTAACGTAAACGAAGAATTTCGTGTGATTAGGGGTATATATAATTGATTTATTAGATATTTTTACAGCCGCGAGTTGTTATCTCGCAGGTTTATATTTGTAAATCTGAAAATTTTACTTTCGTAATTCTGGCTGCAGTACATGTACACACGACTTCCTTATATATATATATATATTTCGAGAGTTACGCTACACTAAAGATAAAATTCGCGTGAATCGCAAAGATTTATATACACACTATCCTCAAATAAATATGTTAATGTGAACCGGAGGGGAAGTCCCGACGTAACCACGCAACACCAGGAAAAAATAACTTGTAATCAGGAAAAATTTCAGTATACCTATATATACATATACGCGAGCAAGTCCAATTACCCCTTCTATCCTGGTTCCTCCAAAACCCTACACCTGCCCTCACGTATCTCGCCCGTAGCTCCGACCTATCCAAAAATAACCTCGCTACACATATCTATACGCACATACATGTACACGGTTCCAGCCTATAGCGCGCATTCTCCTCCTTATATATCAAATCTCGCGTCTCGACTCGACCTCCATTTTCCCGGTTCTTCTTCCCTGTATATGTATACGCACATACATACAACGGCGCTTAGAGGGAGAGAGAGAGAGAGAGAGAGTCCACGACGGCGTCGTAGCTATTTTCTCTGGTCGCGACGCGCGACGACGACCGTTTTAACGGCCGTCTGCGATATTTCGAGAGTCAGCCTGAAAGAGAGAGAGAGTGAGATAGCGTGAAAATCGTAGACACAGAGGGAGAGGGAGACACGTTGAGGTATTTGCGGAAGTCGGGAGTATTTCGATAGGCTGCTTGCCTGTCGGGGTCACCTGTTACTACTTAACCATCGATATAGGATCGAATAAGATTTCTTTTTTTTTTAGAGAGAGAGAGGGAGAGAGGGAATGTGGAGCTGATTGATTCGTGTTCTCGGGTGATGTACGGAAATAGATGTGAGGGCAAATCGAGCGTAAAATATGCTAACGCTATAGGTTTGGATGCTCGAAATAAAAATAGGTAAACGCGTAATCACGGTGATGTGGGTATATTTACTGAAAGCAATGACATTTCAATTGGTCGTTGTTGTATTTTTAGCTGGTGGAGGTTAATTTTGTGAGGGATTCGGTTTTATCGTTATTGACTTTCGCATATAATATGATTCGTGAAAAAAAGGAGGAAGCTTTATTGAGACAATAAAATTGTGATTGAGACGAAAAAATATATACATTAAATGGATACATTAAATACATTTTTTTATTCATTTTATACGTGTTTACCAACAACCTTTACATCATTGTTTCTAAAACCGACTAGACAATCGAAAAATGCAAAACAAGTCAATTAACACACACGCACACGAGTTTCCTGAAAAAGCTGCATCACAGAGCCTCTATATATACAAAACGTAGTCTGTTACTACGTGTGAGGTCTGGATTATTTCATTTCCCGTGTCGTAAAACCAAATCCCATTGACTACAAATCACTCCGTTTAATTGTTCGCGCATATACAATGTTATACCTACTTCCTCGTCGCAATAATCATCTAAGAATGGATAATTAATTTTTCTTGTATGTTAAAAAAAGACGTATATCTTTCGAAATCCACCTACACGCTGCCATCGATTCTCACGTATTCTCGTATCTAGTAACCCTGCATATATGTATATTCACACACACGAGCCTCTGTACATTCCCTTATTACCGAGAGGGCTTGCGAAGAGAACTCGGCCGCGGTTTTAACGATTTTGCAATTAACGCTCGATTTCTTCACGCGAGAATCCGTCTTCGTGTGGAATAGCGTCACGGCACAACTATGTATGTATGTATGTATATGCCTGGCGTGTAAACACGCGATGTGCACGGACGAGTGAGCTTATATAGGTAGGTATATTATACAGTTGATGTTCAAGCTCCTGCGCATAAACGCGGGTGTACAAACGATATGGTGGTGGTTGAACTGCGAAAGGATTTAAAATGTTTATATATGATGATTGTTAAGAATTAGAGCCAGTATACTGGTAGAAATTCGTGTATCGCGCAATGGCTAGAAAAAAAATGGCCAGTTAATTGCC
Organism: Torymus texanus; assembly: GCA_036873485.1. Taxonomy (NCBI): domain Eukaryota; kingdom Metazoa; phylum Arthropoda; class Insecta; order Hymenoptera; family Torymidae; genus Torymus; species Torymus texanus. Next base: position 8,014 of record JAYJLV010073785.1, read on the forward strand.
TGCGATGAAAAGTTTTGTCTCCTATTATTCTCATATTTGATAGATTGGGACTAGAATGACATAACCTCGAAATTAAAAATTTTCTTTTTAATTTTTCTAACGAATTTGACATTAAATTGGAAGATATCCAACTTTAACTGATAGCTTACTAAAATATAAACAACATACGAAGGTCAAAAAAGCATTTACTATAGTCCATCATAGATATTTCGAAAAATGTCTTTATTGTCATTATTTTCGGTCTCTCTCACTCTTCTCCATTATAACAAGGCTTTTACTGGTCATTTATTCACTAAAAAAACTGACCAATTCGAAGACCTCTTAAATAGATGAGAACTAGCTTGTGCAAATCTTCGATAAACTCACTCTATTTTCCAATCTATTAAATGTTCGAATATTAGGAGAAAAAGCGTTTCATCGGGGGCCAAAAACTAGATAAGCGAAATGACCATTTTATGGCCAGTCTCTAATTTAAATGACCATTTAATAGGTAGAAAATATTTTGGATTTATACCAGGGTAATGTTGAATTTAAAATAAATTGATTTTAATCAATCGCAGTCTGACTATACTTAGCCGGTGTCTTCATCTACTTAAGTAACACTTTACATCGGTTCATCAAACATGTTTTCAGACACTTATGGTAAAACTACAAAAACATTTTGGAGCAAATATAAAGAATAGCTTGACGCAACTTTTAGAAAAATAAAACGATTTTCAAGTCCCAATACGTACCAATTTAAAAAACTTATCCTCAAATTTATCTGCTCCATTACGCAACGATATCCTACCACCTTAGAACCCGAACCCAAACTTCTTCCTTATACCTATACCCATCTTTCACCCGTACACACATCTCATATACTCTCAAAGACAAATCTCGCACCCGATTGGAACTACCTACAAGGGGGAACCCTCTTTCTCTCTCTCGCAAGCTTCCGTCTTTTTCGAGCCTCGTGGTGTATATATGCTATATGTCTGCATGTGTGCGCAAAACAGAAGGAGAGAGAGAGAGAGAGAGAGAGAGAGAGAGAGAGAGGGAGGAGGGAGGGAGCTAGCGCTGACTGGCGTGAAAAAGAGGGGATCCGGCGGCAACGACGACGACGGCGGCGGCGGGGAGGAAGTCTCTCTCTCTTTCTCTCTCTCTCTCTCTCTCTCTTCGGCTGTGAGCCGCACCGCGACTGGCCTACTCAGTTCTCCGACCGGCGGCCGCCGCGCACGAGAAAGAGAGACTTCATTTATTACGCTCACGAGTATAACTATATATATATAGATACCATGTCCAATATTTAAGTACATCATCCTGAGGTGGTGGTGTCTTTTTTTTTCCTCGATATCATCGTATAAGGTGGTTATTGTTGTATTTATATATACGAGAGAAACAGTGACACACGTATAATACGGAGAGACTATGGATTTTAAATTGAATAGCCCGCGTGTTTTCGGGTGTGTGTGTGTGTGTGTGTGTGTGTGTGTGTGTGTGTGTGTGTGTGTATATATATATGTATATATATATATATATATATATATATTATAACGTAGACAAGCTGTATCATTGGACACATTGTGTACGTGAGAGAGCGGAAGTTTCGAAAGTGGTATAGAGAGAGATAGAGAGACACAGACAGACAACGTATGTAACCTTCGGAAGGACGCGTGGCGCGCAGAATCGAAAGGGAAACCAACCAGCGAGTATATAGCGAAGTATGCCTACTACTGCGTGGGACGACGACGACGACGGCGGCGGCGATCACTCGTGGGAGGGCCGGATGTCGCTGATTAAGGAAAATCCGGAGAGAGAGAGAGAGAGAGAGAGGCGCAGTAGTAACAGCAGCAGCAGCAACTACATTGTACGCAGTTGACGCGACGACGAGGAATTCCGCGCAGACGGCCACCGTTGCCGTTACGACAGCCGTGAGGTAACGATCACGTTTATATATGTGTATATGTGCTGGAATTTAATGAGCCGATTTGTAGATCGTTTCAATAATCGTTGTTATCGGCAATACGATGACGGATAATTTATCATCGCGAGAAAGATAGAACATGTAATTACCGCGAAATTCCATACTTGCTGTGCGTATGTGTATATATATATATATAGCTTCGAACTCATGAAAATTAAAATGCGTTTTTAACACGCAAGTATATAGAAGAAAGAGAAGAAGTGGGAGTAAACATATATATATATATATATATATATATATATACACACACACACACACACTATTATACTATTATACACTCGATCCTCTCTCGCACTCTCCCGTGTCGATGGTATCTCTTCTCGGATTCCGGGAAACAAAGCGCGTACAATTTCGATTTCAAGGAATCGGAAGCGTATATACACTCGCGATGATTATACGTATAATATACTCAAGTATAAGGAAAAAAAAACTACAATTTCAAATGCATTCGGCTCCTCGTCGTGAGCATTATTCGAATCATTATATATCGCACTATATGCGCGTAGATAGCTACCACTATATATAGGTATATATCAGGCGCGTGTGGCTAAAGTGTATATATGCAGTAAGAATAGTATATATCAGTTCGCGCAAAGTGTACCTATACACGCGTGCACGAGAAAAGTTTGAAGTTATAAAACGTTATATAGCACGATGTAAAACATCAATTATATGAGCGAAGAGTGCGCAAGTATATATGTGTGTGTGAGTGATATGGATATAGTAAGGGCATTTCAATTTCGAATAATTTAGTAGAGCCGATACGTTGAGAGAGTTCACCGAGCGAATTGAGACGCAGAAACCGCAACTGGAATGCTTGTATGTGTCAGTATATATGCGCGGCTGGGAAAATGTACGACAAAACGATATATATATATATATGAATAAGTGTGAATTAATTATACATTTATATATTACATGTAATTCTTTTTTTTTATATTTTTTTCTCGTTACCATAAGTTAGAAGCATATAAAGTTTCAAACTATATATAGTTACTATAATGAGCTCGAGCACAACGACAGTTGTTATTACTATCTATATACACCTCAATACCGTGAAATTATCTTTTAAATACAGCGCATCGCGTCAAACGACGCGTGTCTGAGCGTGAGCCCATACACGAAGAATATACCTACATATATATAATTGTTAAAAGCCGCGATTTAAATCACGAAAAATTTTTAATCAGCTGGTATATATAATATATATACTACGTTGTGTCGTCGCTGTAGTCTCCGCCGCCATCTTTGCGCGTGTATGAGCTTACGCAACAGTGCGAAAAATGGCGGACGCCATAACCTCGACATTCCGCTCCAGCGGTCTCTCTTATCACGTGTGGTAAAGGATTCTCTCCACGGTGCATGTGTTTTTTTATATGTATATTTATACTTAGAGCTTTCGAATTGTACTGTATTACACGATTTTTCATATTCGTAATATCGTATAGTATCGTCGTCGTTACCGTTCGACACGTAAATAATGTGACGAATTCTCGCGAGTATATAAGTGTATAATACGAAGACAAAGAAGAAATAAACGTTTCGCGCGTATACTGTCTATATAAACCTGTTGTTAAAAGATAATTAATATCGAAAGCGTTATAATACACGTGAATTCAAATGTATATATGCGCATCATCTCCAACGATCGATCGGTATTCTCTTTGTGTTATTGTTTACGTACACACCATGTACGTTGACTTATTTAACATTCGAACCACACTCATTGAATTTCGCAAAGCGGAATTTCCCCAACTCGTGTAATTCTATTTCGTAAACGAATTTCCTCGAAAAGTGTTTGTTAAACACTGTTAATTTGCGGTCTATACTCAACCGGACCGATAAACATTTCACACGTGCGTTCTTTTATAATCTTTCCGATAGATCGTTTACAGCAACAACATTCTTGCTTCGCACACTTGCCGATCGTGTATATAAGTTCAAAATTTTAATCTTACAACGATTATAGACGAGTATGTGTATTCTTATAGTTATAAGCTACACTTCACGCGGAACAAAGAACCGCGTGGTTATGAAATGTATATATACGAGAGATTCTCTCTCTCTTGGGGGACACCCGCTGATGCCAAGGCTTTGAAATTCAAATAAACATCGTTACGAGACGCGTATTTATAATATACCTTTGCTATACATATTATTTACACTTCTTCTATAGTCGCACATATATGTATTGTTGTGCCCGGGTGCCCGCCCGAGGTTCACGGACTTTTCGGGGACGTTGTATAGATATACGCGTCGTTAATGTGAGGAGAAGAATTGATGAAAAATAACAATTTTTTGGGCTTGAACAAATATATTATTTAAACGAATACCGAGTAATTATATTTGTATTAACTTATTATTAAGATAATGAATTGGAAATCTCAAGAATCTCGCGTATCAGATACCTTCTTGTATTTTATTTAATCAAACAATTCCGAAGAAAATTCCGATTAAATCTCTTTAGAGATGTCTGCGATATATATTTTTGTTATCATTATTGAATAACCTGATACTATATGTACAATATACATACGTCAACGCGCATACTTTGTCATCGATACGATATCGCACTAGATATATATACATCCCCCAATCGCAATACGCGCACGTTTGACCATTAAAATGAACAATTCCATCGTCAATACCCCCAACGATCGCATGTACGTATACGACCAACCCCTAATATAAAAACAACCGAACTAAATTTTACAAAAATTCTTTAAATACCTTCGTTCGTAAACGTGCCTATAAATACGTACATACTCTTTTCTCTTATATATACCATCACAGCAAAAATGCCGCGAGGCTAACGAAGTTGTTTAGTTTCGATTAGCTGAACAGCGAGTACCGTGCGGTGCTGGAATTCCTATATATATATATATATATATACACACACACACACACACACACACACACACTCCCGCGTTCTTTTTTTTTACTTCTTCTTCTTCTTCTTTTTCTTCTTCTTTTCTCGACACAGTGTCGGAGACGTCGGGAAATTCACCTTGGGGAAATAAAGCGGCCACTCGCGCCACGGTTTTATCGTCGCGGAGGGCCGTGATTGAAAAACTAATAAAACACATACGTCTGGGATAAAAGAAAGAAAGAGAGAGAGAGAAAACTTGATTGTTCTTTGATCTTCCTTCTTCCTTTTTTTTTATTTATTGGGGATTAATTGGGTTTGGGTGGATGGGAGATGGTGATTTTTTTTTTTTAATGGTGTCGGTTACGGTTATCTTTGTAGATTAGAAACCGATCGTTCGGCGGGAAGGAATGGATAAATAGAGTAACTAGAATTTACTTGCGATTATAATATATGCTTAAATTCTTTGTACAATACGGTTCACGCGAATTCATACATTCATTTCGCTCTCTTTCTTTACATCGATTCACTAAAACGACTATGTCTAAATGAAGGATAAACCCACACGACTCCTTTTTTTTATCTCAAAGAGCGAGAAAAAAGCGCGACTTTTCGGCCACAGGATAAAAATTTATCTCGAGTGTGTAATAAAAAGTTGGAACGATGCGTGTGTAAAGAGAAAAATCATCAACGTGGCGGCAGTGGCGACACGAAATACTCGAATGATTCCGACAAGCTCACACGAAGAGACTCTTGGCCCTTGCTTATCGCTTTTCACTTTTTTTGCTCAGATGATTAAAGTATACAGCGATTAAGTTTTTTCAGGCGGTGTGGGGTATAGTCTTTTGGCTGCTGCTGTTATACTAATGGATTGTTGTAATGAAAAAACAAAAATACATGATTGGTTGTTGTGGTTTTTTATATTTATGTGTTTGTTATACATATTGATTGGCGATTATTCAGATGATTCGTTGAATTGAATAAAAAGTAAATTATTCATAGCTTTACTATTTATGTACGTTATTAGTTTATAATGAGATTTAATTTCAATGTTGAAACAAACGATATGATCATTCAAATAAACTAAGAAACAGTTATTTCTATCAATTCCCTCACAACATTATTACAACGCATTACTGCGTGTCTTGCCCAAACAACCATTATACAAAGTTGCTTCTGCTGCATAATCAAACTTAAATCCCACCCTCAAAACGTCACCCAATCCCCACGACACATCTAAGCAAATCGCGCAACTATTTCCACGACTCACATACACGAGACACGCGCATAAATATATATAGCACATATACATTTTCCTTAATCTCGAGCACGTCTGCGCGAGACTGGCGCGCGCGCGAAAGAGAGATCGAAATCTCTGTATAAATGTTTTCTCCTCAAACAAGTTTCAAGGCTATATACGCGACTATACGGCACATCCGAAACCATTTTTCGAACTTTATCGCCTCGCGTCTGTTTGCCTTTTATCAGTCCTAGAGATAATTTTTCGTATAGAGAAGAGAGAACGAGTGGTATTCTCTGTGCGAAATTAAAAAGTTTTTCGTGAGTTGAAAGTGTCGTGGTGTCTTGTAATAGTGGAGAAAATAAATCGTGGGATGAGGTACGTTAGGGGTAGTTTACATGGATTATTTGTTATAGAAGTAGAGAGGGAAATGGTCGAATGATTTTTGGAAATTTCTGTAGTGGTGAGAAAGTGATAAAACTCGTATAAGATTAATGTATAAAGATTGTAGTAATTAGTTGAAGATAAGTTATAAAAGTAAGATGATCTATAATTTTTACTAGCTATTTTGATAAGTGTTATTATACAGCATTATTGAAACTTTTACTCTTTTTATATAATTTTTGCTAGTAACATTTTTGTTACATAAAGAAAATTTGGAAAGGAAAAGAAATTATTTAGTATAAATATTGAAATTAGTTAATAGAAAAAATTCGTATTAAACATAGCAATAAAAATCTAAATAAAGTTATAAGAATCCTTAACAAACACGAATTCTAAATTCAATATTCTATACACCACACAGCTTTTTATTCCCTGAACCATAAAAGTAATTTCTACAAAAACTACTCGACTCATTCCCAATCATCCATATTCCGTGTGCGCACAACAATCATCGAAACCCATACGACACACCACTCTCTAAAAAAAAATCAGTGAAAAAATCACTGTTTTGGTCAGTGAATGCTCGTTCCACTAAAAAATCAGTGAAAAATCACTGTTTTGGTCAGTTAATATTCGTACCACTAAAAAGTCAGTGAAAAATCACTGTTCCATGACAGTGATTTCTCGTTCCACGAAAACATCAGTGAAAAAATCACTGCCTTTATCAGCGACTTGACGATCCACTAAAAAAGCAGTGACTTTTAGCTGCTTTTTTAGTTAATTTTGCAATAAACCGATTAGCGCAGTGATTATTGG
>JAYJLV010073796.1:0-15282 GCA_036873485.1 Torymus texanus
CAGATTCCACGATCTCTTAAGTCGATTGAAAGTAGAGTAAAAACCAAATGTTGATGAGCAAGTATTTTCCCTAAGAGTGTAAGAGAGATGACGCGATACAAATAAGTTAGATAACTCTTCAGAAGGCAATAGGTTATGCAAATAACTATTAATAAGAATTATTCGTTATAAGCATTTATTTGCTTGTATTAGCCATTTTACGCAAAAGTTATTTCCGCCTGGGTTATAACATTTTAATATTAGGCACCGAAAAGATAAAACTGTAAGACGAAAAAACGCGTCCGCAAAGTGTGCATCTTCTTTAGTCATAAAAACCAAATTGCTTTAAACAACAAAAACGCTATTTTTCCTAAAAATAAGTTTTTTCTCAAAAACAAATAAAAATAATCACTTGAAATTTTAACACAATATTGTCCTCAATAAGCGTAATAAGGGATTAAAATTTAAAGTCGATTAATTGATTACGTTAAGTAATATTGCCTGTGATACATGAAAAAATCGAAAAACCGAGAAGTTCAAAATCCAGATTTTCACACACACATATACAGACACATGCAGCATGGAACAAAATTTTTCTCAAAATCCACAAATGTCAACGTATATCAAATCATTTTTTTATCTCGAAAAATTTGTTATATCTTTCTAAATCTTTTTCTATGAGGAAAAACAAAATTATCCAGTTTCAAGGCCACCTTAAGTGTAAATTTTGTTTTTATATTTCCTCATATAAGAACATATATAATGAAAAATCGCTCTGACTATCGAGACACATACCCAAGATCTATAATAATCTACTCTCCTTATCGTACACTCACCGACCCATCAATACCAAACCCTTCGTACAACAAACATCTCTCAACTCACCCCATCCAGTGACAACAGCAGGTACACCAGCCTTGGCTACTTCATTCTTCCCGATCAACTTCACCGGCAACCTCGTCTTGCCGTACACAATCGGCGGCCTCACCCTCATGAGAGCAATATCGTTGATTGGGCTCCCAAACTCATTGCCATCGTAATCCTCATGCCTAATAACCTCGACGACTTCATGTAGTTGTCCGCTATGGTTCCAATAGCTTGAACCCGTACGAACCTTGTAGCTACTAGCCGGTTGACCTGCGCAGTGGCCTGCCGTAAGGATGTAGTTCGGCGTGAGGATAGAACCACCACAGGTATGACGGTTCGTTGACGTACGCAACAAGCTAATCTGGAAGGGAACCTCTGAGATCGTCGTCGGGTCGCCGTGGATTATGCGACCTGCTGGGCTTGCTGGAATTTTATGGGTTGAGGGTGAATTTTTGGTTTATTTGTAATGGTTTTTATTGGTGTTTTAAAGAGATCGTGGGTTGGATGAATGGTAAAAGAGAATTTAGTGATTAGGTAAGATCGGATTTGGTTTTACGTAACGTTAGGTGATATCGAGATGTTATCTGAGAAAGTAAGAGATAACACTTTGGACTTTATGAATGAAATGGTGACGTGGCGTTTTCATTCATATATTCTTACGTATAGAAGAATATGATTTCGTAACTTGACCACTACTAAAACTATTTATACTAATTTGACTGTTAAAAAGAATTATTAGTTTCTGTAATCAAATGAAATAAATGCAACATTCACTATTAAATTTTATATTATTCCGAATATTTTAGAGACCAAATAATCAAACGAACTAATAGTATTAATAATAAGAAATAAAAAATTTAATGATAATAAAATAAATCTAAACAAATTCAGAAACAGTAGAAACGATGATAACACAAATTATTATGATGTATACTAAAGTTTAAATAGAAAAGTATAATTTTCTATAAATACTAATTATATATTAAATTTCATATAAAAAAATTATCTCACCGCTAATAGCGCAGGCCCAAGTAATAACGGCTAGTAAACAAAGCATCTTTTGCAACTGTCGTGCGAATCCGAATTATTTCTTGTGGGAGTGCAAATTTATACGCTAGGTTTATCTTACAATTCTATTATCAGATAACTCAATACTAGATTGTCTTGTCGATTTTGATAACCTTAGATGTATATATACATCCAATTCATTGAGTAAATTATTAAAAAGAAAAAACTAATCATCGTTACAATTTTGCTGCCTCACGCTACAACATTTTTCCAAAATGAAAAAAGAACACTTATCATTCGTTTCTACGAAAATTTATTTTCCCTCCCAATACAAATCCTTCTATTCATACAATAACAGTTCAAAGCATCAGAAATAAACTCATATCCCAGAATGTTTCTTGATCCAGTCACGGAAGAACGCGACATCGACGAGCACAAAAGGAAAACCAGGCTCGTGGCAACGGTAACCCCAGGAGAAGACGCCGGCTAGACGGCCCTCGACGACGAGAGGCGCGCCCGAGTCATCCGCTGCGATGATCTCCGAGCATGCGGTACTGCTGCCGTTGTTCTTCGCGCATATGATGCCTGGTTGAAGATTGCCAAAACGCGAGTGGTATGTCTCCACACAGCTTGCGAGCGAAGTCAGACCTACTGCAGTTGCTGTAAGAATAAAAATGTATAAGTATTAGTTACCTTGAGAAGGTTGGAATTTGAGGTATTCAATCCTCGATACAAAATGCATAAAAAAGATAACTTATATCTTGGATTAAGCATAGGCAAAGTATCGATCAAAATTTGAACTATCATAATGACTTTCCTACCCAATAAAGGTTAAAAGAAAAGGTAACAGGATTTGAAGAATTTTATTGGACTGCATAAAATAGACACTAAATCTGCTGTTCAAATTTGTTTACATTTAAGTTTATACAATGAGTGTTTCAAAATAAATAACATAAAGCAAAGTAACTTTAAAAAATGTTTATAATCTCAAACAGAGAATATGATGAGCGAAGAGCGTTTGAATTTAGTCAACGTTGAATAAAAATAAATTAGATACTATTTTGTTCAACGAAAATGATAGAAACACCTTTATTATATTATGATTTTATACAGCTTTATCATTTTCCAATATAATCCTTTATAAAGAAACTGCCTTTTGTAGTATATAACGAGCCGCCAATCTTTTTAATAAACCAAACGTACATTCGAGTATTTCAATTTTATATTTTCACAATTTTTAATGTACGATTCTCTGTTGATTATAATATAAAACGTATTCGAATAAAGGATCACACGCGAACCGAGAGGGAACATTTCATTCCCTGATAGAAAATCAATCGGCATATAGCGTCGGTTTTCTAAATTAAAAAATTCCAGCCTTTTGATGGAACCTCATTCCTGACTCTTTCTCCATCTCATTCTTCTTTTCTCCCCTTTTACGATTCATTGCGTAACAATGCCTCGCGCCCTATCGAAAAATACGTAGCAGCCAAGGTCGTCGATGATGTATCGCAAGAAGCCGTCGAATGAATTACATATACGCGTACGAGTTGTAGCAACGGCTACTGTGTAGCTTTCTTCGCATCGACATTCTTCAATAATCGACCGAGACTGGAAATACATTTCACGCATCGGTAGAGAAAAACTAATAAATGAGTTTTAAGCGAAAAGGGTTGATTGTTTAATTTCAGGCGTTTTGATGAAAATTGCAATTTGCGGAAAATACAATTGGGCCATACGTTCACCGAACAAATTTGGTAGACCGTCGTCAACCGCTAGAAAATTTAATCCCTGACACGATTATCCCCCAACTTCATAATCGGCTTTTCACAGATTCGATTATCTTCCTTATGGAAATAAGGCTTAGCCTTTTGATATGCGACACTTCTAGTATGTGGCTCCTTCTCCAACCGACAGTGAGAGAGACTAGAATACGTAAGTCTAATAGACTCTCAAACAGGTCAGAACTTCGTGACGCGATGATATTCCAACCCATGTCCGCTTTGTGTCAGTTCGCGTTGAAATATTTATACTAATAATTTAAGCTCTCTCGATACGTTCTTCTCATCCTCTGCATAGAAGCCATTTAGCCTTCATACATTAATAAACTACCTTGGAACTCGCACGATTCCCATATATTCCTATCTAAAATCGTTCTACCAATTTCTATCAGACATCCACTCAGACGCCACTTACTCATCGTAGTATACATATATGTATCAATAACTAAAATAAGTTTTATCCTTCTTCACCTTTCAATTTCGGCTCTCCCTTGTCCCGGCTCCAACCACTCAGTATTCCGTATGATCCCTCCGTCAGTGACACCATCGAGTCCACCATCTGTACGGGCTGCCTCGTCTCATCCAACTGGAACGGCGATTCCACTTTCACCAACGCCACATCGCTGAACCTTGCCAGTGACGAAGCGTACCTTTCGTGGGACACAAGCTGCGCCACGCGGTGCACCGAGCCTCCCGCGTAGAGCTCAGAGCTCCCAGCACGGATCGTGAGTGCATCGCGTGGTACCCGCAGGCAATGTACCGTCGTCAGTACCCATTCCGATGAAATTATGGCGCCCACGCATTGGTAAGCATTGTAAGCGTGAATACTTACCTGGTAGGGCAGCGATGCGATTGATGGAGGTTCGGTGCTAGCTTGAGCTGAAAAAATAAGTTTTCAAAGGTTTGATAGTAAATAAAGTTTACTTGGTATTTTTTTTCAAATTTACTTTTAATATTATCAGTGTTACGTACTATATTTTGAACAAAGTCAATAAAAAAAAAACGTTTTTTATAATTATTAAATTATGCAGCAATATTTGTTCTTTATGCGTCGAATGAATGAAATAACGAAGCGAACGTATATTATATAAATATGACACACGTAACGTGCGTTGGTTCGCTTATTGACTTACCGAGCGCAATGCAGATGTAAGCAATAAGTGTGATAAACCGTAACATGTTGTTGTCGGCAGGCGTTCGGACAGAAGCGGACTGAATTTGCGCTGGAGGCGCGTCGATATTTTGTTCAGATTTGTTATCGCCCGCTGTTCTGTATCTAGTCGAGCGAGCTTTCAAGATTACACTTGCATGAAATTCATACTTACAAAAACCAATCCCCAGGTCGATTACACAAGTGTATTGCTCGAAATGTACACATAATAATTTGTATGATTTTAGACATGTTTACACAAAGAACAAAAAGATGAAGAACTTATTCCACGTCGATGAATCCGTTTACTGCTTCTACGAAAAGATTTGTATAATGTTGTTTACTTGTCAATGAAATCACTTTATCAGTGTGTCAATACGATCAATTTATGCTTTATAGATTACATTATATTTAAATATAAATTGAGACAATGTAATTCTTAGAATGGGTATAATCTATACGAATGATAAGCCTTTCATTGACTAAATGAATTGACTCGCATCAAACGACTCTTTGCTCTGATAATATTTACCTTCTTAAAATTACCGAGAAAAATGTTATCATCAAATCTCCCACAAAACTTAAATACATTACACTCCACACAAGACTATACATCGCTCTGGTATTTACCTTAGTATTTACACGATCTCCTGGTGTGTCATCCGTTTCAGGAGAAAAGCAAGTGGCATAACCACAAATGGTCGAAATCTCACGCGATATCCTGCCACTTGCAGTAGACGTCATAGGACGATTTTTCTCCACCGTTTTGACACTCGAGCGAATAGCGTGGCACAAAGATACCTTTGCCCCGAGGACTTATACACCCACATTCCATATTGATGATCTCCTATCACGTCCTTACGTTATACATTGTGAATGCAATTTCGATTCGGGATGAATTATTACATGTTACATATATTGATACTCCTTAAAATGCAACTTTATTCACAAAAATACATGCAAAAGCTACACATTCGCGTACAGTTTAATCCAATCGCGCACCCTGGCTACACTGACGTGTACATCAGGCTCTGGTTTTCCACAGCTGTGCTTCGATGTTGACACAGCTACCAGTTTGTTGTCCTCGGTCACCACGGGATTACCCACGTCGCCGCTACATCCGCTGACTCCTGCAGCTTGCGTGCATACCAGTCCAGGGTAAAGGCTACCGAAGCGCTCACCGTAACTCTTGACGCAGTCCTCGAGAAGCATCGAGCGCGTCAGCACTGACCGTAGGTGCCAGGATTCCAGAAAACCGTCTGTACGACCGTAACCAGTGAGCCGAAGAGTTTGGTTCGGTGGTAGCTGATGAGTGGATGGAACTAAGGCGATAGGCTGGCGAGTCGCATCGAAAGGAATGGGAGGGTCAACACGGAGGAGGACGAGCTCGCGACTTTCAACAGCTTTTCTGTGGGAAAGAGAAAAATACACGATACTTTTAATCGATTCCTGAGTATATCTTATCATACTATACATTGTTATTGATTAATTTTTAAGTATTTACAAGTTTAATTAGGACAGGACTCCGATTACGTCGTTTTCTAATTCCGCGAATACTTTAATATTGTATAGGTACCCGAGAATGTGTTGCCCTACAAACTCACACGCTCGCGCGCATCGTTCCGTGGGTAATGACGACTAGGCAATTTTCAAATGCATTTAATTTGTTTAATTGAAGTGAAATAACATACACCGGTAATCAATGAAACTCTCTTCCTCTCTCTCTGCGCCCGGATGTATACGCGATATTGCCCCCCGTACCAGTAGGTCAGCATTTACGTCAGCCCGTGTGTATACGTACACATCCGCACAGAATCTTCTATATATCTCTAATCACCAGCGATTCGCCAAACGCTTTCACCAACAGTAAGGTTATCTCTGACCGTAATTGTAGTTATCGCACGCTAAATGGGGGTACGCCACATTATCAGAAAGAAGAAGATGAAAACAAAAGAGGCTCACCCGCCAAATTCTTCAACGTGGTATTGAGCCAAGGTGATCCGATGTACTGAGCCGTTACGCGAGTCACTCGTTCCAGTATGCACGCTGAAGTTCTCAAGGAAGGCGTTTACGCAGCTACTGAGACTGAGCACCCAGTGCTCGGAAATGATGCTGCCACCGCAGCTGTGGTGCTGACGTTCCCAGATGCTCACCTGGTACGGCGCTTTCGTTATGTCCACCTCCTCGCCACCATACAGACCTGTAATTATTATACGTTGTTAATGTATATTGTTGAAAAATATTTAAAAAAAAAAGTTGTTAGTGATATTATTATTATTATTACCATGCGATAGGCCACATAGGACTGCAACAAGCCAGAACGAACGCAGCGGTATCATCGTGGTGGTGGTACTTGTGTGAGACCGGTGTATAACAACTGATTTACACTTCTGCACGCGCGCTTAACGATTATTAATATCATTAAATCGAACGAGAGAGAGAGAGAGAGGCCACGAAGTTTTGTGTACACTGCTTATCGCTCGCACGCGGTGTATGTATATGCGTATGAGCATCATTATCTCAATCGATATCGCTGATCTCGCAATATAATATAATTCAGTTCTTTTGTGGCGCTTACCTATTGATGTACCGATGTTGTTTGCAGTCGATAGAGTTCCAAAAGATACATACAATTATATAATTCAGAAAAGACAACTTTAAAAATACACCTGCGTCAATGAAAATTACATACCCGAAACTCTCAGCTACCATCAGGTAGAATTTTTCAACGTAGCTTCTCTTGCAACAGGGTTATACCCCCTTTTCGGCTCTCCGATCTGTCCGCTAGCGCGCAATTATCGCGTCGCAGCGAACGATTAATCTGCGCGGCCCGCAATCCCGGGCCATTCATCGTCCTCGCGAAATTCCGCTGCATCACGGTGTCCGTATGTGTCGTTGATTGCCGTTTAATCGCAGAGAAGAGAGGTAGAGGTGGATATATATAGGTAGGTCAAAAGTAATTGGGTAGGTTGTTAAGGCTACGCTGCCGGTGGTTCTGTAGAGATGCAATTGACGGTCTATGAGTGGTCAAAGGCGTTAGTCTTTTTTAATTTCATGAGTTTATATACTCTCTACATTTTGCTTCGATTCAAAACTTAAGTAATAGTACAGAATAGTAAGTAAATTGCTATTTTGTAGAAGTACACGTACTTTGAAAATAGCAGAATTGGATTTTAACTCAAAATTAATCTCTAATACTGCTCTGGACTTTACCCTGAAAAGCATTACGAGAGTAGATAATTCAAACTCAAATTTCAGAATAGGTGTATTTCTTCTCACAACTGAACAACAAAAAAAAGACTATCACAGTTTCATTTTATCATCACAATCTATCATTAGCGATCAACATCGCGTGATTTTCTTCCCCACCCTTAGCACACATAAACCCCTTCAAAAATTCCCTCTCTCTCTTCTTCTCACTGCCGCGTCACGAACGCCGAGAGAGAGAGAGGGCGAGAGGCTTATACTGCAGCCGATGCAGCAGCAGCAGCAGCAGCAGGAGCAATGGGTGAGGGAAAATCTTGTGCACCCAATAATTTCTCTCCGCCGCTAGCGTGTAGGATCAACGCGGAGAGGGCGTGCTTGCCGTATCGCTTGCGCGCGCGCATAAATCACGTGCAAATGATAAAATATTGGCGCTTGCGCGTCGTTTAAATTGCCGACACTCGAGAGGTCAAATGGGAGGAGCAGTCGAGAGGGAAAGAAAGAGAGAGGGTGAGAATGGTTGCACTCCGGTTTGGGAGAAGAATGAGGATTTTTTTATGGGTTTTCGGGACCGTGAATTGTTACATTTTGTAGGTAAGCAAAGGTATGTTTGTGGTTTAGGTTTTTGATATTTCGAAAGTTTGCAGAAAAAGAAAAAATGAGCTATACTGTTGATATATTTTTAGTTAAGATTATAGTTGGTGTCGGAGTATCAATGGAAGAATGGAAACTGAAGGAATGTACAGGTATTATTTGGATTTTGGATATATTAAATGTAGATGAGTCGGCTAAATCTAAAAATGACTAACGTCTATCCCTCACTACGAACGTTCCAAATT
This sequence comes from Torymus texanus, assembly GCA_036873485.1. Taxonomy (NCBI): domain Eukaryota; kingdom Metazoa; phylum Arthropoda; class Insecta; order Hymenoptera; family Torymidae; genus Torymus; species Torymus texanus. The sequence goes on from JAYJLV010073796.1 coordinate 8,829, forward strand.
GCAAATATCATGTGGTTCTTTGGTAATTCGAGAGTGATTAAATTCTTCGGGATAATCTTTCGCTAAGCAACGCATTAATAGATACTACCTTGGGCCTGCAATATTTTTAGCCTCTAATATTAATATTATGGCTTACAGGAGAGGCAAAAAAATAAAATTAACTTTATTATTAAGATTGTTATAATCATGACTCATTCGTACTTTAATTTCACTAAAAAATATTTATTGGAATTATATGAAAGACCCTGCACAAAATGGTTACAAAGAAGTCAAGTTTTACTTCCCAAACAAAAAGCTCTATTGCGACAAGTCAACCAAAACAACAAAAAGAAAAACAATCCAGACTCATTCAAAATCCCAGTATAATCCCATACATGCAACGTGTCTTACCAAAACCCTCCCATCCCATGTAAAATTAACCGATCTCGCCATTCAAACGAACAAGTGCACGTTAGTGAGCCCTTGAAACTGCCTCTCGATCCTAACTCCTACGCTTGGACAATAACGGCTGCGAATTTACGATCTGACGGCGATGCGTCAATCTCTTCCTGTTCGATAGCCAAATTTATACGGCGGATTCCCCGTATAAACGTATCACAGTCGAAGACGTCGTTGTTAATGGGTGAACATAACGCAGCGTACGGAGTTTACGGTTCTGTGGATGGGTAGTTTAATAGGCGGGAATTTGCAGTCCGTGGAGGTTTTACAGTGTTTTTTGTGAGAAAGAAAGAGAAAATTTTGATGGTTTTTGTTCGGTGAAAATTATGGGGATTTTGATAGTTTAGCTACTAATGGGGATCGGGTCGAGTTTATGAGCGTTTTAATTTTTGCTTCCTCAAAGAGGAAGCTTTGTAACGGTGAAATAATTTTTTGAGACAAAAAAAGCTTAAATGATATTTTAAGGCGAAATATGTTGAAAATTTTCAAATTTGAGAAAATTGTTTTTCCTGTCTGTATGTATGTGTGTATGTAAACTCACTATATCTCGAGAACTAAACCATCGATCTTCGTCGGTCAAAGTTTATTTTGTTTATCTCGCGAAAAAAACTCGGTTCTATCATTGATTTAACAATTGATAGATTTTCTTATTTTTTATAACCAGAAAAGGATTTCGAATTTGTCATTTTTTTGATTTTTACATATGTAGGAATCAAAATTATCCAATCGATTTTAAATTTGGCACATATGTAGCTTTTTTGTATCTTCAGATCGAGTTCAGTGGCTAAAAAAACCTCACTGTTACAAACAAAGATATTGGAGGTTAAATATTGTTTTTAAATATTTTTGAACACCTGTTCTTAAAGAATATTTTATCAATCGTCTTGAAATTTAAACGACTTATTAAACTCATTTAAAACAATGTTAGATTAAATTTTCAAGAGATTACTTTCATTTGTTTTTGAGAAAAAATTTAGAAAAATTTTTCGAAGACAAATGTTGGAAAATCCAACGTCATCATGATGATTGATATTTCAAAAGTATGATACTCAATTTTGTATAAATAAGAAAAATTGAAATCTTATCTTAAGAATAATTGAAAACACAGCATGACTATGGAAACAGTAAATAAAATGAATGTACACTTGCGAAAATGTATATATATATAAGTAATAAATCTACGAGAAATCAGATATATTCGGAACGAAATTGGAAACATGGGATTACATTTTAAACCAATTTCTTTATGTTCTATAGTAAAAAAGCATTATCTTTTAATTATAAACGATTTGGGTTAAATACATCCTACGAAAATTTTCAAATATGAACAATAAAAGTAGAAACAATAAGCTTTCATCCGCTTATTTTCCGAATTAAAAAAATTAATTTCTTTAACAATTATGACTACATATTTAAAAATTAAGGTCAGGAAATATTAAAATAATCTCTTTTTAAAACTTACGACACTTATTTCAAGAGTATCATACTCAATTTTTTATAAATAAGAATAAAAGTAAAAAAAATAAGCTTGAAATTGAGAATTTAAAATGTAAAAAAAGTTAATTTTTTCTTCAAAGTTGCGATTATTTGAATTTGAGCATAAAAAAAACGTGATACAAAAGTGATATATAACATAAAAGAAATCGATGTTATAAGCATAAATTGTTTTTAATAATTATTTTATAATTTAAAAAAATTATCTTATGAAATTATTTAAAACATTTTTTAAATATTATTACAAAATATGTATTTCTAGAAATAAAGAAAATACTTTCTTTAAATTTTAATATATTTGTAATTATTTTGTGCATTATTAATGTAAGTTATTAATTTATCAATAATAATTTTTTAAATCATTTTTAACGTAAAAAATTTATATATTAGCATAACAAATTAAGTTTGAGGAAGCTACCTGCCAATGAATTGGCAGCGGTTTTAGATAGGCTTGCGATTTTTATTGTATGTGATATTCTGAAATGATACAGAAAATACAGAAATACAAATTTTTTTGAAAATCCCATCGACCGTTTTACAAAATCTGTGTGCATTAATTATTTCCATTAAAACTACTGTCAATGCTGTTTGAACAACAAAAATATAGTTCATTAATTCAGTGTATAATTAAGCATCCGAATTCGATAAATTGCCGAGCGGTGTACCACGAGGTACAGTATTTTTGCATTGACTCGGAGGGGAGTCATAAATTAATCTTTTCCAAGTTGAAAAATGAAAAAAATGGTTATTTACCGTTACTCAAAAGACACATTTGTTTATTGATCCGCCACGATTTTCCGAGTCATTAGACAAATAAGTACTTGTTATGTGTTAGAGTGTTCAGCGAGTGTTAATTTCTAAAAAAAACTTCGCTATAACTTTTATTTTCTTTTGATATCAAACTATAGAGAAATTATGTTCCGTTACACGTGTATTATAAATTTATCATACACATAGCAACGGTATAAAATTAAAATAATATCATACCTACCGACCTAATGCGAATCCTTAATGACAGCAAATCCTTTAACACCATTTCATCCGCATCTTTTTTTTTCCACAAACGAAAAAAAAGAGAGACAAAAAGTAACAGCTCACGACGCACATCAATTCCAATTACACGCAACGACCATACCACACATGGCGCCGACAGAGCGCGACACATTATTTTCGCTCTTCCACGCGAGTGACCCTCGTGAAATTAAACGCATCCAGCACTACAGCATAGAGAACATGACGGCCGCTACACGTCGAGAGTAGTGGAATGGATTTTTATTTTTCTCTAAGTGACGAAGTCCTGTCGATTTTACAAAAATGTGGAGAGACATAATCGTATAGAATTGAACCAGAGAATTTCATTTTTAATGGTTTTACGTTCGCTTTATGATATATGCTACCGTTTCTCTGATATACTATTACGACTATAAAGCTACAGCGATGAGTAAGTTAAATTTCACGGTTTTTCACTTTAAAAAAATTAGAAATTCAAAGAGAAAAAAAAGATAATTTCACGCCACGTTACGCTACCCCAGAGGAACAACCAAAATAAACGATGATTTAAAACAACATCCATCCGCTCTACCTTTCCCTCTAAATGCACTGACCCTCTACGTTTAAATATATCAAACCATAACTTTTAACGTTCGTTTGCTGCTACCTCTTTTTTTTGTAACTTCAGAGTTTCGCGACCGCGCGGTGATATTAATTCCCCGAGCTCGATGATGAAAAGCTCGAAGAAGAAAAGCCAATCTTCATGCAAATCGCATTGAAAAATTGCCCAGGAGTTTCGCATTAAAACTTTGTTACAACCGGCCGAAAGTCGCTTAGCTTTTCAAGAAATATATGCGGCTGAAAAGTTCTGTATGAGAGCAAGGGAAAGAGAGAAAACCTCCGGTAGTTGTGCGCCTCGTAAGTTCACAGTATTTGAAGATCTTCAAGTACCGTTTGATGAATATAACTGATTGGAGCGACAAATGCATCATGATTTTACGAGTCGTTTGTAACAATTAAGTGATTTGTCGTTAAGTACAGAAGCTATCCACACGTGACATATATCAATCAATCTCTCACCAATTAATCATATTTTTTTTTCAAACCCAGATATTGAGTGCAAATCACATCCCACATAGTTACACGACAGCTTCTACCTACTAACCGTAACAACCATGATCCGCATCGACCACTACGCGATCTCATCCTCTCACTCTCCCCACTGGTAATCGCATAAACAGCACGAAGGAACGTCTCCATTGCATTCGGCCGGTTGCGCACCACTCGCGATGTGCTTGGCTGAGCAGAGCCACGCGTTCCGGCCAATTTAACAGGCTCGGCTGTTACGCGGCTCGCCTCGACCTCGTGGCGGATGATGATGATTATGATGATGACGATGACGCGATCTTTTATCACGCCTGTCGTGATCACGCCGCGTTGTGCTTTAATTTGCCGAAAAACAAGGTTGTTTTTTTATTTTGAAAGATGATGTAGGGTAAAGAGATTTGATGAATATTGAATTAATATATTCGTTGGTGCTACAGTTGAATGGATCAAGATAATGTAAAATGAGTGCTGCAATAAATGCAAAGTATTTTCACAGTCCAGAAGTACAGAGTGACTTGAAAAAGTTTAAAATCTGCTGTAATGGAATTTCAGAATCAATCGTAATAATCCAAAATAATGGATTTAATATAAAAAATTTTTGCAAACTTCGGTTTCTTTTTCGATAAAAAAAAATTTCTGGAAGATATTAAATTAATTTTTCTTATAAATCCAAAAACTAGACACCATAATCTTTCAATTAAGCCATTATGAGATAAAAAATATTGATTGGAACATTTCTTACACATTTTTAATATCATGTTACATGAGAGTAAAATACTGAGAGTCAAAGGGTTAATGATAACTGTCAACTATTCAAACCACACACAGACACACACATAAATAACTACACCACAACTTTCTCCATCCCCTCGTTCTCTAAACATCCCCATCGGTACAACCACCATACACAAGTGCAATCGATCCTTCCAGCACGACGGTCAACCGATTAATCGAACTGTAAGTCATACGTTGAGAGATCCGCGCACAGTAGCAGCAGCCGCCACGTTGCGTGGGAATTTCAACGATATATAATATATATATATATATATATATACACACACACACACCAGTCGCGTATTGATTCGAGGGGGCTCGGTTTCGCCCACGGGTTAATTTGTCGTCTATTGACAGCGCAGTGTGTGTGTATATATGTATGGAGGGGAGGAAGTGAGAGAGGTTTGTATATCCGAAAGTCATGCGGTTTGCAGTTGGTTGCGGTTACGGCTCTATTATGATATGGTTGATTAAATATTAAGGTTGTACGTGAGTAGGGCTAATAGCATACGTTGATTAGGTGAATTTATTCTCAAATCGAAGCTTAGTCTCGAAATTTTGGTTCTCTTTATCTCACAGCTGTTATTCACGTAAACACATGCCAAACCGCGAGCCGTAGCTTTTTGCAAGTCTTATACACCATCTCGTTTCTTAGCTAAACAATGTGTCTCTGTGCATGTTCCCGTTAATTGATCACGTGCTCTGCCAGAGGATACGACGACATGGTATAATTGCGTTTCGGTGAAATGATAAAGAGGCTACGTATATATGTGGGTATGGTATTTTTCCATTTTTTAAGACAACAATTTGATATTGTCTTCCCTTTTATTTTCATTCTATAGTGCACATTGTACAATGCTCGCACGTCATATATACTATAAACAAAAGCCGTGATATTTTATCAGACTGCTGGCTTTTATCAAAAAATCTCAATTCTAACGAGTGCGTATGTGACGTCATTGTATTGCCTTTTATATATACGTTTTTTTTGTGTTTTTTTTCTCTCATACTAATTTGCAACCCATTTCGGTCGATGCTGTTCTATATCCCATCACCATATACCAGCTTTCGGGTTAAACTAGGAGTTAAAATCTCACAATTGCGATAATCGGGTAATGCGAAAAACAATACTACACGTACCGTTTCTCTACTAAACCAACATTCACACACACATACATATCCTGAAACAACAGAATGCCGCATTACGTATAGCGAATTTACCCTTCTCGTATAGATGACCTCCGGCGATGCGGACAATGCGTCGTGTATGTTTATACTTACTTGCTCGCTTTTCGACGGTTTTCGTTCTTTCAGCTCACCGGTTTTCGGTTACGCAGCGACGGTCGTAATAATAATTGTGGTTATACACCCACCGCGGATTAAAAGCCACACAGCGTATATGTCTATGTGTGTAATTGGCTTTGTCGCGGTGTCGGTTGAGGGCATCGTAAAATGACTAATTATATACAGGGAAGGGGGAAGGAGGGAATCCCGTAAGGGTTTAATTAATTAATAAACTTTGCGGCTGAGTTGATGAGAAAGCTTATATTATGTATATATATATATATATATATATATATATATATACACACACACACACACACAAACACACACACACCCCCAAAAACAAAAAAAAAAACAAAAAAAACAA
>JAYJLV010073817.1:0-15277 GCA_036873485.1 Torymus texanus
AAAAAAAATAACTGAAATAGTAAAACACGTTAAATAAGTCAAAATTAAAGAATATATCTTGATACTTGTATATAAATCGATTGTTTCTAATTTCTATAATTTTTTTTCAAAAGTTAATTCCATTTCCATCCAGAGTCATTTACAAACATAAATCATAGAAATTAATTACATTAGGAATCCTATAGAGTGAGCAGTTTCTAAGAGAGAAAACAAATTAATTTGTCAAGAATGCAGTAAAAAGTACTTCGACAACCGTGCATTGTTCACCGATTGCTAAAGCAACACTCCTTTAAACCAGCGGAACATCCATCAAAGTCACACAGCAAACTGCGCCGTAGGTCGGTTGGGATGAAAATCGTAGAGGCGGTGTAGCTTTTCAATTTCCCAAGCCTCAGCAATCTCATTAAGAGTCGTCACAAGAGAAGAGAGAGAGAGAGAGAGCGAGAGAGAGAGAGAGAGAGTGTTGGCGCCTTTCGCAATTGGCGTAATCGCTGGACAAATTTGGTCGCTCGTAGGTCTCCCAAAAGCGGAGCAATCGTCCTCCCCCTCCTCCATTCCTTACATCCTCGTCGCCTCATTCAAGCCTCGTTTCGCGGGCTCAACCGAGCATTAGCTGCATAAATCAAAACTTGGCTCCTAAGTTAGTTCGCCCGCCCGTTCCGTTTCGCTGGCCCAACCGAGGGAAAACTCACAGTACATACGTAGGGAAGAAGAGAAAGACAGACAGAAAGATGGAGATCGAGAAATATATCGTGGATGGTGAAAAATAAATAGGAAAGATGTCGAGAGAGATAAATATTTGAGAGATAATGGGAGGCGACGGGAAAATATGCCGTTCTTGTGACGCTGTTGCTGTGCGTCAGTTGGGAAACTGACTGATGGAATCTTTGCTTTGTCGGATAACAACAGGAATACAGAAAGGTGTGATGAAGGATTAAATCATTCGAGAATTTAGTATTGTAATGTGACTTTAAACGAGTATATATTTACCGTTACGTATACCCCTTTTGAGGTTCGATAAAGTTTGAAAGATAAAAAAATTTTATCAACTCAAAAACTAGAATTAAAAATGTACTTGATTTAATTCACGAAATTCGATAGTAATTAAATCATATAAGCATAAACGATAATAAATTTTCTGTTTTACGCAGCATGAAAATCTCTTAGCATGGAAATTTCGGGACTTAACTATCTACATTCACCTATAAAACGACTACACCGTATCCGGCTCTATGCACCGTTTCGAGAATATCCTTCTAACGAGCAGCTCTTAATTATTTCGACGTAAAATACACTTTTATACGTATTAAATAGATTTACAGAACAAAGGCGCTTCTTGAACGCCATAGCACATCCATACAGAGAATCTAGATACTCTACGTTTTGCTCCCGCGCACTGGTGGGAGTCGCATACAGAAAGCCCGAGAGGGAGAGAGAGAGAGAGTTAGAGAAGGGAAGGGGAGAAGTAGGGAAATACGAGCGCGCAGGAATTCCTGAAACCACGTCGGCTTTGTTTCAGCCTCAAAGCCGTTTAAGTTCGCTCATCCCTCTTCCACTACTAGAAACTGTTAACAGTAACGTTTTCGTGCCTAAAGATTCGCGGCTGGTGCTTTTCTTTAATTCCCAGCATCGATATCTACTCACGCGCCAATTAGGCGCGGAAAATGGTGAAGCTGAGTTGCGGTATTGTTATATCGAGAAAATTCTCTTGGGGGTGTCTTCTCCCGTGGGTGTCGTAGAAGGGGATGAAAGTTTCTTCTGGCGATTATAAAAAAACTGGACAATCGTTTCTTTGATGATAAAGGAAATAGCAATGATTTTCCTCGTTTTCCTTTTTCTCTTGGTGAGCTTCGGGAGTTGGGAAAGGGAATTTCAGTTTTAATAGGTAACGAAGTTGAACCTGGCTACAGGGGGAGGTAGCGCGCGTCGAAGATTTAGCGTAATTGAAGTTTCGAGAGACTTCAAAGGTTTTAATGAATTAAATTAGAGCGAAAACGGAAGTTGCAGGTGTAACGAGACATTGGATAATTATTGGAAAAAGTTGGCGAGCTCGCTGGCTTGCTAGCTGTCATGCTTGCCCACGAGCAAAGTATTAATATTTCGTCGGGTTTCGAGAGCGAGCTTGTGAAATGTTTGTCAACAAGGAATTCGCGTTACCGGTTACATTAATTTTTCCTCCGACTGCGCGGTAGCAGCGAGTTTTTACTGTAACGAAAACAAACAAAGTTTCCATTAATACCGTGGAAAATTAGAGTTGGCTGGGAGTAAACAGAGAAATAGGAAATCTCGCATTCTTCGCTGCCGTGAATATATCTGTAGCTGAGTAACGCGGAATTTTTCTTTCAATATTATTTGTTCGGACGGAGTCTTCAAAGTTTTTGAAAATGGAATAAATAAATAAACTGGATTGCATTGATTATAAGAACGGAACCTGGAAATTTATATTAAAATTACTCAATTCGAATAATAATGCTGAAGTTTAATAATTAAAATTCGTATTATATTAAACTTTATATTTAATTATAAAATAATTTAAATTCCGAGAGTTTTACATTATATCTGTTTATGTTCAACATGCTACTTGACAAAAAATTATTAATAATAAAGTTGATATAATACTACTCTTAATTAAGGTCTAATTGTCAAGAATACAAGAAACCCTCTGTAAATTCTACGGTCTTTACATAAATATCTTAAATAGGTCACGTCACATTACATGACGCGTCACGTAAACCATAACATCTACTTTTCCATCATCTCCAACCACAAACGCGTAAATATTTCAAGCCGTGGACAATCGTAAAAATTGCACATCATCTGAAACAACAATATCCCATATTACCTCTGCCCTCCAACTCCCTCGCGGTAGAAATTGAACCGATACAAATTCCGCGTAATTTTTCTCGGGCTTGGGAAAGTGTTTTTCCGCCTCCGTGAATGCACGCCGACTATTAATCACAAGCAAGTTTCCGGTCGGCCGCACGGCGGTAGCAGTAGCAGCACACGAGGGAGAAGCATGCGCACGCCGTCGAAGATGCATTTCGCGTTCTTCCTTCCTCACCTTCCGATAAAGCGAATCCTCCCCATACGTGTGTGTGTGTATGTGTGTGAGCATTTCTCTGTCTACCTCTGGCATGGCTCTTCCTCCTTTGCATCTACAGCGCGTTTGCATAACCTCGATAAAATACCGCGGGTTCGCCGTGTCTTCGACGGGCAATAAAGGATGGGTGCGGTTTGGTTTTGTTTTTGTTGGAGGTGGGTTTGGCGAAGAAAAATTTGAACTCGGAATGTTTGTGTATTGTCAGAAGTGCAGCGTACGGTTTTGGCCGGAAAATAAGATGAAATATTGTCGAATTCACCGTCTAATTCTGAGTTATTACTTCAGATAAAAATACACGAATGTTATGTTATAATGGTTTCACGGGGATAATTTGGAAATATTTCACTTTAATGTTTGCGTCTCGTCCAGAAAAACTATAAAATATTTGAATATCAAAAGGAAATACTAATTTATCGTTAAGCTTCACTTTAAATGTTTCACTTTAATGTTTGCCTCTCGTCCAGAAAAACTATAAATTATTTGAATATCAAAAGGAAATACTAATTTATCGTTAAGCTTCGTGTATGAACATCAAGTTAAATCATAACAAACAAAACAAAAAACAGTAAACGGTAAAACCTTCGAAAATCAAATTGACCCACATATATACATACATATTATCAAATCAAAAAGCGATAGTTTGACCTTTAACCTACTTAACCAAAATTTTCCATTTTACGTTCCACTCCTAATCTCCTCTCAAAACTTCCAAAAGTCAACGCTCTCTCACTAAACCGTGCAAACTCGGCCGACGGCTTATCGACAAAGGTCATCGGATCCGCGATTCGCGCTCACTCTCTCTCCCTCTCCCTCACTCACCCCTCGTACACTCGCTCGACAGTACTACACCACTTACGGCTCTTTCCCTCCCCCCACCCTCCAGTAGTGCGCAGCTGGGTGCGAGTACTACATCGCTTAATTGCGCTTCATCGCGCCGGGACCGTACGTGTGCATAGATACATGTATGTGTATGTGTTTATATATATATATACGCACGCGTGTGTTATATCGATTGGATCGCATCGGATTATAGTGTAAAATGACGCCTGGGAAATCGAGGGGTCGAAATTTCGCGCTGGTTAAATTTTTCGATAAGAGAATTTTTCGGTGGGCGGTGTGGAAGTTTGGGGCTAGCCCCTCTCCAGTAATAGCGGAATTTTTCACTTTTGACGTAGCGGCGCAAGAGTGATCGATCGGTCTATCCTATCGGTTTGGCGTGAGTACGCTGCCGGAGAGATCGATTGATTGGAAATTGGATTCTGCATTGGTGGTGCACGTGCGTAGGGGATGTACGCTCGAGCGACGAGGACGATATATCTGCGGATACGAATTAACGATATGGCTAGTTGCACACGCACGGACTCTCCCAGTGTGAGGTTCTTTTTCCCTCGATAGAAAACAATGATTTTACAATCAGCAGAAGCGAGCTTAGCTCTCTTTTTTTCGAGAACCACGTTTTATTTTGGGCAATGATTGGATTAGCATAGGCGAAACCGTCAATCGATGAGAGGCATGAAAGTTATTGGCAGAGTGATGGTTTATTTGACTGGGTAAAGCTAAATTTGCGAATTGAAATATGAAAGGTCTTAAAATTTTATGCATAGAAATAATTTACGTTGTCGAAGCAGTAATTGAGTTATGTTTTATTTTCTCAAATTGATTTTCGTTAAAAACTAATTGTTACGGAGTTAATTTTTTGAAACATAAAGAAAGATATTATATTTATTTTTCTATTAATAAAATCATATCGAATTCGTTTCGATGTAGTAACTCAAAACGAGCCACTACTTAGCAGCGTCACGTCTATCATAGAGGATAGGTGGGGGCGCAGATTTGCTTCCTATAATAACGGATGGGGGCACGATACGGGTGAGCGAAGAGGCTTCCCCGTAGCCGCATAGCTATAGAAGCGAATTCGAATCGCGTTGCTTGGCGATTATTTTGTTTTAAATAAAGACAAATGAACCCCTTCTTTCTCTCTTCTTGTAAAACGTTTTTGAACTGGATGTTCAGATTATCTACAGCCTTCGAGTATACTAAATGTGTGTCATTTATATATTAAATAAACAAGTTATTTGAAGCTCTCTTGTATTCTTTATCCTTTAGATAAGTGCGTAACACTAATGTTTGATGGTAACGATTCAACTAGAACAACAATTATACTTTAAATATTACACTTTTTATAGATTTTAACTTGATATCATGTAGTTTATTTTGGAACAGTTATAATCCGTAACTTACTTAACGAGAATTTGCACGACTTAACGACTTTTAATGATCTTTACTTTAGCAATCTCTGATAATTTGTTTTTCTCATGAAGACAGAAGAACTACAGTATTATGATTTGCATCATGATAAGCATTTATTACGTAAGTGTGTTACAAAGTATTATTATCCAACCATTAGAACTAGTTCAGACAACCGTTCTACAGTATATTTTTAGCAAGTCATGCAGTAGAAATAACTTTCACTTGGTACCTCTGAAAATACGTAAAGAAATAGTAGTCTTTCTCCCCATGATACCAAGTGTGTGTGTGTGTATATATATATATATATATATACGCGAGAGATACTTTGCAACGCAAAATGATTCATCGGTGGTGTATTTCATTTCAATGGACTTCAGTTCTCATTTCATTCACTTCTCATATAGAGTGTCTCTCTCTCTCCCGCTCGTCGAATAATAGACCCAATTTAATATTTTCCAAACCTCCATATTAACGTTTTAATAACGCAAACGTATATGACCGTAATGAAGCTCAAAAGCAATAAATAAATATCATTTTGAATAGGATAATACATTGACATGTGAATAGCGTGCATTGCTGGGATGGGATCTTTTCCCGTCATTTCCAGCAGCCACTAGGCTTCTCTCATTCAGACGTTCTCTATTATCTCGGTTCAAGTTCTGCAGTGAATGTAGTAGCAAAAGCATGCAGTGCAAAGAATCGGAGAAGATGAAATTACAGTATCGTTTAAATGTAATTTCTAGTGACAGTAGAGAAGCTTTAATGTAGAAGAGATAATTTAACAGAAGAATTCAAATGTAATTTAAATCTCATTTTGGATTTCTATCGTAACTAGTAACTTTTGATTTTTAAAAGTCAAAAAGAAGATTGATCATCGTTTATTACCTGCGCAATTACTTGTTTTAACGTAAACAAACTTCTCCCGCTAACAAAGTCATAAGTTCATCGCAAAAAGAAAGAGAAGAAATAAATCCACCTCTCCATCGCGCCACCTGGGGGCTGAGAGAGGGAAAGAGAGAAAGAAAACACAAACAATACCAGACGCGGCATAATTAAGCCCCCGCGGGCCGACACACGCTAAAATAAAGAAACACGGAGAGCGAAAGCCAGGCCGAAGATGGAATTCCACGGGGATTACGCGTATACATGCAGCAGCCGGCGCGCCCACGATACAATGAACGGGAAGATAATGCGAGAAGAGCGAGAGAGTAGAATCCCGTAATCCAGTTTATCACGGCGCAAGTGCATATAAGATTATGCTAACCACCGAGACTAAGCTGCCTTCTCCCTGCTCCGACCCACGTCGGATGAACGATATCGTAGGTTATGCCGCGGCAGACGCGAGCACGGATGCAGCAGCGTCTTCATAAAATCCTACATTTTACGAGGACCAAAGAAGATAGAGAGAAGAGAAGCGATGAAAAATGGCAGAGGAGAGTCTGGTCAAGGTCTTCTTGCCGACTGATTTATGCGACCTGCTGATGATGATTTTCTGTTGGGGTTGGAACGAAGAGAGATGAATTAAGAAAACAATTAGAGACGATTTGTTCTGGATGGGTGGACTCTTGAACTTGGGTGCGACCTTGAAGTTTTTACGAGGGTGATCAGTAGGAGCTTGCCAGCAAATTTCTGGCTATTTAAGAAGAGGGGAAGGTAATTGCTTAGAATGATGGTGATGAAGAAAAAATGTAAGACTGATTTATGTCGCGGGTATCAACCAGAATGGCTTCGTTTCTTTAAAATTAAATAAAATTAATTATTACGTATATTTATATTGGCTTTTTTGACATTTAAATAAATAGGTAACACAAGACAACAACGTATTGCGAAATGTCAATGGCACTAATAAACGTATGACTCTTATAATATTATTATACAAGTATAAACTTGAAATTGATAATAAAATTGCAGTCAGACGTCAGTAATCCAGGTACTATTTGCGGATCGATCGGGAATATTATTTTCAGTTCAGGATTTGGAAAAGTGCACAGATAATGGCATATTTCAATTATCGAACATCTTAATTGAAAATATAAGAAGATAAGCTAATTACTAACCTAAAAGATGAAAGCTTACGCAAGAACCAGTTTGTGGATAAAAGTCGATATGAATCGAATTATAGTGTCTCTGAACCCTTTCTAATTATTTTTTGATCTTGATTTCCATTATAAAAACATTTTTAGCAACATCAAAAATAGCAGCTCAGACGATGAACAAATGAAAGTATAAGGAATTCTCGTTAATCAAATCAGCGTGTTTGAGTTCTCCAAGAATACTAATATTGTAATAAACTTGTGCATAAAAATAAAGAAAGGTTGAAGAATTAAGAAGTAACAAGACTTAAAGGTGATGCGCGGCTCACGCTATTACTCAAAATTAGGTTCCCGTTTTTTGCATTCAATATTGAACTTTAAGAAAAAAACTCTTTGGTACGTTATAGATCTTCATTAAACTTACAACGTGTCAAAGAGCTTTTTTCGAAAAATTTGTAACTGAAAGAGAAAAACGGGAACCCAATTTTGAGTAATAGAGTAAGCCGCGCATCTCCTTTAGACGACAATGTATAAAAGTTCAGTCTTTAATCATCCAAACTCATCTCCAACGAAGCAAGAAACCCCGACTTCAATTTCCCACTACCAAATCACTTCGATCCACTTGTCAACCCATGCCTATCCAGCACCTTCATCATCCAAAACCCATACACGCACGTGCACATACACAATCCACCGCTCATTCATTTCTAGGATCTACGAACGCAGCATCTTTCGCGAGATTTGTAGCCTAGAGGTAACTTTCGCCGGCTGGCTTTCCGCATCCGCGGTGGTCGAGCTGACCGATAAGCCGGAAGATTCATGAGCGACGCCGGTCACGGGACGACGTGTCATCGGTATGCGCGCGAGCGCGAGTTCGTGAACTTTCCTCGTCGACGACACGGCAACGACGGCAACTAGAACCGAAATGAAAGAAATGTGGGACGAACGGCTCTCGTGAATTCTGATGCGTCGCGTGGGAGAGAGAAGGAGACTGAGGATAGGCGCTGGGTATAGATTTTTTTTTGGTGTTTTGAGGTTAGGAGTGTAATTAGGACAAGGCGTGGATAGTTTAATAGCTGTTGTCAGTGAGAAGAGTGAAGTGGAGAGTAAATGGTTAGCTGTTTGTAGTGTATATAATGTTTGGAAGATGAAGTTCTGAATTTTATTAAAACTGAATTTCAGAATTTCTATTGTAAGTATTCCGTTTGTCATGAAAACAACCGTGATCTATTATATTAATAAATAAATATTTTATTGATGTCACATATTTATATATAGTATTTTACATATGGTTTTGATTGGAGTATTTTGTTTCGTACTATGCTGTACGAGTTTTCTCCACTCAGTTTTATTAACATAGAGACATAATTATAGAAATTTTGTAGTGAAAATTACAAATATTCGAGACAAAATTACCAGTTTCAATTGCAATCGACGGATAGACTGCTAACTTTAAACTTTTTACCATAGTGCCTTGTAAATTTATTTTTTCGCTAATTTTAATTTAAAAAATTATTTTTTCTTTTTTTTTTTTTGTTTATTATTAATGGATATATTATTTTTAATATAGAAATAGAAACAGAATCAAGGATGAAAAAACATTAAACTGAAAAAAAATTTTTATGGTGTAAGTGGGATTCGATCCGATGGATCTTTGGGTTGAGAGTCCGACGTCCTACCAACTGTGCCACGGGAGAACTTAACAACAGTCAGTTGAATCGCCGTTATTAGTTACTGAAAATATGTGTATTGTTTTCATTTTAACGTCGCACACGCCTCTAGTATCAATCTTCTAAAATACAATAATGCGCAATGTGCATGAGCGAGTACACAAATACCAAGTTAGTTAATAAAATTTATCGGTTACCTAGTAAAAATTAACATTTTTCTTAGTAAAAATTAACATTTTTCTTAGTAAAAATTACTAGGTACACTGGTAAAAATTCAGATTTAGTCATTTTTACCAGTATACCTGGTAATTTTTACTCAAATAATTTGGTATTTTTTAAAGTGGTTATGGTAGTTTTTCCTGGGGAACTTATAAATTGTATTAGAAACCTGGAAATATTACGGCTTTTGACAGTCTGTCCATGTTCTACCAAGGCACCTTGGTAATTTCTACTCTAAAATTTCTCTCCATGCATAAATAACAGCGGTATGTAATAATGGCTGAGAAAAATTAAAAAAAAAACTCAACTCATTTCAGAATTATATTTATATAATGTAATACTTACATATCAAAAGAATCAAGTAAAATACAATAGTGTTTGAAACTCACCTGTAACAGAAAAGAAAATTCGATTAAAACATACATAATATAGGTCATGTAAAAGATTAATTGTAAAAAAAAACGCTTAAGAATTCGTTTGACATTTCAACAGAGAGATGTTTTCTATAAATATTCATTAACTTTAAATTTCGAAACTCGCTTTACTACATATCCCTAAGGATGTTATTGCTATACAGTCTCTACTAATTAAAAATTAGTTTATAGAGTTGCAACTACGATAAATAACTATTTAAAATAGTCAACAAGTTTTTGTACAGTGTGTCTATGCAGAAATACAATTAGAATATAATATAAGCTTGAAAAATCAAGATTGAAGCAAAATATCAAAGTTACATTATTTTTTATAATTGTAGAATGAGCATGTGATATAATATTTCAAAGATTTTTAATAAATAATAAAACTTTGTCAGTTTTACTTTAATTCTTTATTTTTCAAGCTTATAATATTTGAATCGCATATCCCGAAATTCCAACCATTCCATACAATTATTTATCGCAGTATTGCTTGAGTTTTTTAGACAGCCCTGTAAAATATATTTGAAGACAGAATTGTATTGATAAAATAGAAGTATTACATTTATCTCTACCTTTATCATACAAAAAATATAATAACATATTAAATTAGTTTTTTCCACATAAAAAAATACATAGCTCTCAAAAAAAGCAAAAAATTCGCAGCCACATCCTTACCAATCTGTATCGGAATCCTTGTTTTGCAATCACGACAAAGCGCATATATACACACGCACAACCTACGCACAGCAACGGTCCAGCTGCACAACGGTAGGACGTTTTGATACGTCGTAAAAAGCGACGACGACGACGACGATGACGACGACGACTCTCCCTTTATGTCGCCGCGAGCGAGAGCGCAAACATGCAGGAGCCGCGTTGGCTCTCTGTACATATTCAGAGCGAATGGCACGGAAAAGACGAGATAGCGAGAGAAAGTGCGAACAATGCAGAGTTGAATTCTAGGGACGACGGTGTCGTCGTCGTCGTCGGCAGCGGTGGTGTCGTCTGCCCGCGAGATATGTGTCCTCGTCTCTCTCTCTCTCTCTGTAGCTCGCACTCCCTTCGCGTGAGACGAGAGTACAACACTCGACGACTTCGTTAAAATTATTAGCGCGCAAGAGATCCGCGAGCGCAGATTAGCGCGCGTTAGAGCAAGGGCACGTGAATGCGTATAAGCGAGAGAGAGAGAGAGAGAGAGAGAGAGAGAGAGAGAGAGAGAGAGAGAGAGAGAGAGAGTAGATTTGAGGGAAATTCGAGGGTGTGTGACAGAAATACTGATTCGTGGGTAAGGAAGTTTTGGTCGATATACGAGGTCAGGGTTCGATTATGGATTGCTTGAATTTTTTTTTAAGGAAAAGAAAATGGTTCTTATGTTTTTTTGTACAACGAATCTAATAAGCTTGTTTTTGGAAAAATTTTATGTTCTTCGCGATAAAAATAATTGGTTAGTTATCAAATAATTGGTTAAAAATCTCTAAACTGATGAACATAGTAAGTTATAAAATAGTCAACACAATCAAGTATTTGTAGAAAAAATATGCAAACTACTACTACATCGACAAGTTCAAAATACTTCTAGTTTTTATATTTTTTAATAAAATATACTATATTATAGTACTTGTAACCATAATTATCATAAATATAACTATAACCTCAGGATATGCTTAACAGTTCAGGTATTTTTATTCAATTAGTTGGTAAGAGTAACTATTCATTTTTTTTTCCTTGTTTTGATGAATATTGTTTGTACTGTGCTAGCACGTGCATTTCTCGCATTCAAATTTAATTTACGTTTTCTTGTAAGCATGCATTATAAACTCTTTGTTTCAAAAGCTATTGTTCCAGATCACGATAATGATTGTGATTTCTATACGTAAAATGACTTTAATATAACATTGCAGCAATCAAAATAATAATCGATTTTAGAATCAAAAAGACCAGCATTGAAGAAAGTGGCTTTATTTTACCGGAATTGCATGCATATGCGATTACCGATAGTATATACGGAAGTAATTAGTATTCCAAACATACATAGAAAATCTGAAGCTTTATACAATCACATTGAACAAGTATAATAGACATATTAAACTACTTGTTTTAGTTCAACCATATTGTGCATTATGGAATGAATTCCAATATACATATTTGTACACGTTTCATATTGAATCTTTTTCGTTTACTGCATTAATAACAGAGTAATTTCTAGTCTATATTCCAACTCTACAGTTGATAATGCAGTGTCGAAATAGATATAAATCAATACGGGGTATAGCACTTTCTTTACGGTTTGTATGTTCGGTGTATACCTCCACTATAAATATTTGTAGAAAATCAGTTCAAAATATCAAGAAAATATGTTTTATAATACTAAAAAAACTATACAACTATATAAAATATTATAAAAAAGACATAATTATATTAAATTAAGTATTTATATTTAAGAAATTTCAGTTATTTTCCAATAGAAATTGTCGTGTACATCGTCAACAAAGAAAAGTAAAATTATTGCAGTTCGACGTACACTCTTAGCTGCCAAGCCAGCTTAACCATTATAATACATAATTTCCACCACAACATTTCAAAGTCATAGCAAAGAAACCCAATACAATGCCCAGCCTTTCTCATCCCAGGCCCTCGAGCCTCGAAACAATTTCACCCAACTGCGACGCTCCCAAACGAAATTATACGCTCCATTCCACCGAAAAGAAAAAGGAAGAAAACTAATCCTCCGAATCGCGCTGACGAAACAACAACAACACAACGGCTAAAAATCGCGAAATTTCAAAACGCCGAGCTAAGCGTGCAAGCAGAAAGCAAGAAGAAAGAGAGAGAGAGAGAGAGAGAGAGAGAGATGAAGTTTTCGGATAAAGCGCGCTGTGCGAGAGCGTGGGAGTGAAATGCGCAAGGCCAGCACAGGTGTGTACAGTATCGGCCAAAAGGCGAAGGTTGTGATAAGAGCCGTTGGTATTATGTATCAGGTGTAATATGCGCGCGAGAAAACATCGGATTGATAGGTTGTGCAAGGATAAATTATCGAAGTAGTCACGTGAGATGTAACGATAATTGTGCCGTGGTAGATTATGAAATTCTGAAGCCAGAGGTGTAATGTGGTTAACTGTGTAAGTAGTGTACACTCTATAAATAGAGTAGACAAAGCAGTGGTTGTTATAGAAGCGTGATATTGATTTGTAGTGATGATTATTTTAATTTTAAATTTAAGAATATTGGTTAAAGATGAATTGATGAACAGTATAAGAAATGAAGTGATAATTGAATAATGTGTATAATGTCTATCGATGCAAGTAATTTCTTTTAACAATTTCTTGTGGTAGCAATACATGATGTTTATCTATGTTTGTACACAAAAGTAATGCAATAATTTCATAAACCTATATGATCTAATAAAAAAGTAATAAGAATTCTCAGGAACTTATTTATTAATCTACGGAATACCATTGTACTAGATCTCTTTCAAGACGTTTATAAATATTTAATTTCATAAAAAAGTTTATCCCAAATTATTGTAATATAATAATTTTCAAACCACATTTTCTCTCATCTCGTTTACTTCATTAGCATCACAAGTAAATATTATTATAATACGAAAGAAAGTAACTCGAAATCAGCTCTCCGCAACTAATGCACGAAACTCGATCACAGTACAGGCAAGAACCACAGGCACAAGCTTTGCAGCGGAGTTGCCGTTGAGTTCGTCGACGTCGTCTCTCTCTCTCTCTCTCTCTCTCTCTCTCTCTCTCTCTCTATCACTCTCGTAGCGGAGCCACACTTTTCTCCCTACACTTGCGCACGGACGGACTCTCACAAAAAAAAACTATTCTTGCACACCTGTTGCACACTCGACGGTAGCTTACTACTTTCTCCTGTTCGACTGCCCCGTCACCTCTCGTTCCGTGGCGCGCCGGCCGAGTTCGCTACTCGCGGCTCTCGTGCTTACCGCGCGCGATTCGAATCCCTGCGCGGCCCGCGGCTTTATTAAGGCGCCCGTTACAATACATATATATATTAATAACTATATATATCTAATAATTAATTATTTATTGAAGTTATAAATTAACCAAAATTATACCATATATAACCATATAACTGATAATAGAAATTAATTTAATTTTATTTACTTTTATCTAATTATATTTCATAGTCAATTTGGCTAGGAAAATCCAACAACATATTTTATTTAATTTCAAGCAGTAAATTCGGGTATGTAGCTAGGTTCTAGTATAAAATAGATATTTAACTTTTCAGTTAACATTTAAAACTTTATTATTAATTATTTTATTTATCAAATATTGTTACGTTTATGTCCACCCTTCCAGCTATTAGTTAACCTTGCGGTTCTAGTAGGAAACCATTTATTAACTTCTAGACTATTAAATGCCGTGCACCCTGCATTAGCCCTTAGATGAAACGTAAAACCTATCTATCCCAAGATTAAGGCAAATCCAGACTCCAAGGTGAGGGAACGATAGATGTCCTGGAGCAGAAACCACAATTTTTATTTGCCATTACAGAGAAGGCGACATAACCTCTCACGTAACACTCCTCATCTCTCTTCAATCTTCTCCCTTCATCGCCCGTCAATTTACGTTTGAAATCCGTCTCTATCTCTGTGTTTTGAAATTGTCTAAAGTCAAAAGGAACGGAAACTTACGTTTATTGTGATAGAGAAAAGGAGTTTGGTAAATGTTTCATGAAAGATGAGGAGAATTCATTAGTTGTTTGTTCGGATGTAAAAGGGTTGGTTGATGAACTACCTCATTATCCCCTCTCATACCCACCTCAGGCCCCACGCCCACTCAATTTGCAAAATTAATGATGGCTGACAAGATGGCCGATCCAAGGTGCGGATCCAAAATGTCGGATCCAAGATGACGGACAACAGCATTTAAATCATTGAGGATGGTGATGAAAACTTTTAAGTTTTAAAATATTTAAAACTCAATAATTAAAGTAGTATAAGAAATATTTCATTGTCATATTTATCGAATTTATGTTATTATCGTTTAATTTAAACTTATTGACAGAAACTTTTAAATTGAAACTAAATTGATCGTGTGCTCATAACCTCAAAAAAATAAATAAATAAACAAAATAATGAAAAACAATACGGACGATGCACGTTGAATCCAACTAATAAGTTAAATTATTCATCCTAAACATGGTCACCTAAGAAAGCGACAAATAAGAATTGTGATAATAAATTAAGCATTTATTAATTTCAAACTATGGTCTGCTTACACCGACCTATGAAGCTAAATTACTATTCTTAAATTTCAACGAACTTTCATAAAATTATTATTTAAAATCTAATTTAAAAAAAAAATATTTATATGTATACATATGATCAGTGATCTTTCAAGTCAAAGATGAAAAATGTTTTTTTTCTTAAATTTTTGTTACGTAATCTACGCCATATTTTGAACTATCCTGAAATTTTTAGATTTTTTAAACAAATATTTTTGGAGCTACAAATTATCAAAGTAGCACATTTCATTAATTTTCATGATTTTTAGCAATTTTCAAACACATTTTACTCATTATAGATGCATTTTAAGAAAAACTTCAAAGGAC
>JAYJLV010073828.1:0-15274 GCA_036873485.1 Torymus texanus
AGTATCTAGTTTTTGGCTATTACTGGAGAAACTAGCTATTTATTAGTCAATTAATGGAATCGATTTCTACCAGGGTGAGCGTCCGTCTGATGGCCGTTCCGAGTAGAATCCATCGTCTGTGCAATCTTTGACTATTGATACTTCTCAAGTTTTTTTATTTTGATTTTTTTTTGTTTTTTTTATTATGTAGAGCGTGCATTATCTCTCTGAACCACTATCGATATCATTTTATTTTACTCGACTATATCTTTCGTTGTACTGTCGAGCATACCGTTTTTATTGCGTTTGATTCTTATTTTTCACAGTACACTCTGAAAATTTTACGTTATCTTTTATTTTTATGAACCTTGTTTGATTTTCTTTCTTTTTTCTGATTGGCAAGCAACAAGTAGACATTGAAGATTTTTGTTTTTTGTAATATATTATTTTATTTTTTTGTTTCTCGTTTGTGCCAGAACGTTGTTTTATTCTAGTAATTGGTAAAGATTTTGATGTGCGTGTTGAATTATTATATGGAGTGTTCTGAAATGCCCTGTTAAAATGAATATATTTAGATTAAATTGCATTGATTTTACTTAAATACTTTTCATTAAAGTACGTAGCTTGGTAATATACATAAATTTCTCTTAACGTCTCAATTAAGTACCTTTAGTTAAAATACAAATATATAAATAGAATATTAATATTTCTACCATTAAATTTAAAAGTCTTTAATATAATGTATAATGATTTTTCTGCTGTTTAAAATTTCAAACCCATTGCTTCGCAAAAAAACGTTTTTCCTTTTAAATTCTAAAGTTAACAATGGACGGAAGATGCATGAAAATAGGGCATTTCGGCAACCTCCGCACCAGTAAAGAGTGCCAGAACCAGTAATTCTATTGCATCCAGTGAAAGAGATGACTTGCAACCTAAATATATAGTCAAAAGCTATATGTAAAAGAGCAAAAAAAGCTAGTAAATTGAATAAGATTAAAATAAAACACCAGCACCAAACTTAAAAACCAAAGAAAATCTGATCTGAACATGTGCGTCAACATGCTTGCATTCCAGGAGGAAACGAACAATGCGCACAGCTGGATCGTCAGTACAAAAAAGACACGCACAAGGATAAAGACGGTATAAGTAAAGAGTGTCAATTAAAGTTAGAGTCGAGCAACGGCGGTGGCGGTGGTGGTGGTGGCGGCGCTGCCAGCGCAAACCCAGGTTCAATAGTGGCCAGTGAGAGCTGCAGGCTCTGCGGCAAGAACGTGGCCAACATAAAAAAACACATGAAATCTCACTTTCCCGACAAATACCAGTGCCACATCTGCATGATATCGCTCACGAGGTCCGACAATCTCAAACGTCATATTAAATTAAAACACGGTATCAGGGAGGGCTCAGGTGGGGGCTCGCATTCAGCGGCAGCAGCCGCGGCTGCAGCGGCGTCCTTCCTGGGCTCGAGCCTTATGCGTGGCCTTGACACCAAACACTTTCTCGCCAAATCTGATCCCGCTTTTCTCACTTAAAGCTTGATTAGATCACGAATAATGAGAAAGAGAGATATAAATATCTATATCGCTTGTAACAAAGTACAAATCTTATAATGACACGCGAGAGTGGTTATACAGATCCACGAGTTGTTCAATGAGAAACTTTGGGATTGCCGCGGAGGTGAAACTGGTCCAGGTTCGGACCACGTTCCAGTTGCGTGGGCAACCACGTGGACAAGGTTGTGATCGGCTGATTTCAACCTGGACGATCTCCGCGTCCGCGGTAATCCTCATTTAAAGTTGTACCTCGATAATCCTTTATATGTGTATATTTATTAGTGACGGCAGATTTGGACGGGAAAGAGAGTGCGAACAAACAGTTGTCGGGCCTTGGAAGCGCTCAAAAGTAAAAAGACACGAGAAAAATATTTATTTATTTATTTATTATTTATTTGACTATTTATTTATATGATATTTATTACTATCTAACATTAAGGCAATCATTAATATAACACAAATGTATCGTGGCGTTCCTACGCGAACCATATCTTAGGTTACATTACATTCGACTCATTCCATAAGTCTAATTTTAAGTTATTTATGCATATATTAAGTATCTTAAGATATTTTCATTTTAAGGAACCTTATAGGACCGTGTGCAAATTTTTTGTATATGTTAAAATGTGCTCATCATTTGTCTCATTGTATTTATTTATTTATTTATTTATTTATTTATTTATTTATATATATTTGCGTCGTATGAAGGACAAATCGAACGAAAGCGGGTCTCGTATAGATATTGCGCGAAATGAGAAACAGGAGTTGAATTCTCGCTCGGCGCTTTCTACTATGGGACAGAGAAAAAAATGTCGAGGACCGTATTCTCGCGTTTCGAGATATTTGCGAATCGCTTTACATATATATACACTCACCTACACTAATACAGACGCGTTCACACGTACACGTACATACACACTCACACTTGCCAAACGAATCGAATTCGCCGATACACGATTGAATTTGAAATTTTTCCTACTATATGTCGTCTCTTTGCCCCCCGTCGTTCCAGAGATAATCGAACGAGAGAGAAAAAAAAACAAATTCGCACCCCCACACACGTGTATATGAACGCGTGTGCGCGCGCGCGTAACTTGCTGTTGCAATTCTGACATTTCGAGTGCAATTTGACGTCAACTTGCAATGGAGCTGCGAACGTAAATTCATTGTCTGGGATGTCAGGGGGAGATTTTTCATACTACGGGTGATCTATTTGCAGTAAAACATACGTTTTTTTTTACCTCTCCTTCAAACATTTCACCAGTGTGCCATAAATAAAACGAATATTTGTCTATTTGTTTCACGATTTGACGTGAACTATAAACTTTGATATTCTCTAGTTTTCATTTGTATGGAATAGTTTTGACTGTAAAGAATTTCATTTGGAAATGTATTTTTTATTGCAAATTGTTGGATCACAATCAGTACCACTTCTCGTAAATACAGGACGTGAATTTTGAAACGAGGCCTTTCTCTGTAATGAATGCAGTGTCTTATAGAGCGTCGCGTGCAGGATATAAATATATTTTTTCTCTCGAAAGTTTGATTCTATATGAGATTTTACAAGAAAATAAAAAAAGTGGGAAACTATCAACTTGCGGTTGAATTGCATATCACGTACGGAGGTTGTATTTGAAACACAGTTTATTATATAGAGCAAAGTAAATGAGTTTTGAAAAGTATTTTAAATAGAAATGTAGTTGTTTACCGGTTATAAATATTCAACTTTTTATATGAGATAGAAGTAATATTAACGCGATCGATCTGTTTTTTTTCTACAAATTTACAAGTTTGATACTTAACGATATAAAAGCTATACATCGACATTCCTTAACGAAAGCCAGTTTTTCCTTAAAGCGCATCGAGGACCAAAAATTTGATAGACGCATTTATACAAGAAAATAGTGATGGTCGAACGATCGACGACTTAACAGTAACTTGATTCATAATTTTAAGACTATTTTTAAGATATAACGAGGTTTTCCTATAAAAAATAAATGATAAAAGATAAAAGTAATTCACTAGCTGTAAGTACAAAGATTGAACGGGGTCGCGATATTTGACGATGATAAGAAGAGAAGAAAAAAAAGTCTCTACGAGAGAGATGCGATCACGCGATGTATTTTTTATTCGCCTATTTATTATTAACGCGTGCGCGGAAACGACGCGGTATATAATGATCGTCGCTGCGACGAAGCAAATGATTTTTAGACTCATAAGAGTCATTCTTTTCGCATTACTTATTACCCGCCGATCGGTGCCAGAGAGTTAGAGAAAAGAAGAAAAAGAATAGCACAGTTCGCCTAAATCCTAGACGCGCGAGGGCGAGGGAGAGAAAATTTGCGAAAAAAATGGCTGTTTTCCGGGAGAAATCGATAGATCTGAGCGCGAGCACGCGAAATATTTCACATTGCCAGGAGTTCTTGTAAAAAAAAATAGCGGAATTTTGCGTTTTTGATATTAAAGCGGGGACATCACTTTGGTAACCGATACTTTCGTGAGGTTTGTGTTCACGTATATTTTAGGGTTTACGTATTTCTCTCTTCTTTTTTTTATTTTGTTTTTGTTTTAGTTCGTAGGTAAGCGATTATGTTCTCTCTTTTTTGTTTTAAGTTAGGTTTACACTTTTAGTTCGCTTAGTTGGTTATCCGCGTGAGGACCTTTTCCAGGTTAAAAGACTGTTTATCTTGTATGAGAATATATATATATCTATATTTTTCGTTGTACTTACACTTATATATTAATAATATCACGAGAGTTCGCGCTCGAACAGTTCACGCCGTGTAAATTTATAATTTCCAGTTCACATTATTATCAACAAAGTCATTCATAGTTCGGGAAACAGTCGAACAAAACCCGGGATGCAGCCATTCGATAATCGTGCGTTTTCTCTCTTTCCCTCGTGAGAGTTAAGAGAGAGACAGTCTCAAAACGACGAAGTCAGTATTAAGATGTATAGCAGCGAACGCGGAAGGATATAGAACCACACGCGCGTGCGCGCGCGCTCGCGTCGAAGGCTGATGATTGCGCGCGGCGGCATTTAGAGTGGCGAGTTTTATAGTCATTTTTTCTTTTCCTATTTTTTTTTTATTTTTTTTTTATTTGTTTTAATTGAGAGAAAAAAAAAGAAAACGAAACTAGTCCGAGGCAGAGACTCTCACGTGTGTTGCGCCTGCTTTTTCTTTTGTTGCAGCCTAAAAGTACAAGAGAAACTATAGAGTCGCGATGACGATGATGATTTTTTTGCTTTGATTTTGTTTTTAGCAATAGGGCCATATTCTTATAGCTTTCCTCTCGGTTTAGTTCTCGTATATATATGTATGTATATATATATAGCTTTTTCCGACCGCGTCTGAATTATCACGCGGTACGAGTAATTTATTGGCATTTCGATTGGGCGTATCGGAAGTTTCGGGCAATTATTTATTTGAATGTATATGAGTTTCTAAAATATAAGTATTTATACTTTAGTCGCAATGATATTGGTATTTATTAATATTTATTAATATTTATTGATATTTGTAATAATCAGTGTCTTGGATGATAATTTATTCTGTTTATTATTTATTTTTTGCAATTCGTCTTGATAATGTACCAAGTAAGATATCTCGATTACGCTTTTTTTTCACGTGAGGTGTGCCATCAGGATGCTTTTAGAGTTAATATGAGAAAAGTTTTTGTTAAATAAAATGAGAATTCGAAAATAAAAGTACAACGGAAATTCAAATATGGACCAATTGTCCGTCTTTTTTGATCAAACAAAATTAAACGACTGCCTTGTTTGCATTTTACTGTTAAAATCTGACATTGGATACGCTGACCTGATTCGATTGCTTTATTTACTTTCATCTTGTAATTTGATTTGGCTTGTTTGATCAACTATACAAATTTTAGTGCATAACTTCATATATTGGGCATTTTTTGTTTGATTAAAAAAATATGGTACAAATTAATACGTAAATGTTTCAAAATAAAAATCTCAATTTTGAATCTAAACTTGTTTGATATCAAGTGTAACAGAAAAGTATTGCAAATTTTTTTCAGCGCACTTATGATTTTTAAACCATCGTCAGATCTATAAAACACGTTTTTTAGTAGTGAAGAATTATACTTGGTATTGAACAACTTGCTCAAAGACTTGAAATTCTGATTTGTATTTGCATCCAATATATTTTCGAGAAAATTCTGTTTTTAAAAAGGCAATTGCAATGACTTGCTCCTCACGTGAAAAACTGTTTAATATTAGCCGACAGAGAATTTCGCAGTAATACGAAGATAATCGTATAATCGTAGATTGTAACTGTTGATCTCGCGTGAAAGCGTTCCTTGTGCAGAAAAAAGAAATTTAGTCTATAAAACATGAAAAAAAAATCGAAAAGATATGTTTTCTCTCGCAATTTCTATTTTTTATACGAAATGATGGTGTGTGTTTGTGCTCCATTGAATTTTGTCTGTCGCAGAAATATTTTCTATATTATACACTTTTTTAAACAAAGTTAAGAATCCTTAGACCTTAAGATTTTGTACGATAAACAGTAAAAGAAACAAAAGAAAGAATGACAATGATTCAATTGGATTAAAATCTGAGAAGTCGGTTTTTGTAATCGTTTGTAAAAGAAACAGACACACGAGTATCTCGTGGCAGATAACGAGAGAAACGAAGTACAATGAAAAGTAAGAATTTGCCTTCGAGAGAATTTCTACTTGCATGTATGAATTCTTAACTATATTTATATATGAATAATGAGAAAAGAAAAGAAACGATTGTATAAACCTCTGACGATTGCTGATAATAAATATATTTTTAAAAATAACAAAAAGCATTCACAATCCATATACACATATAATAATATTTACATCCTTCTTTTATTTTTGTTTTAATCTTTTTTTTTAATTCATTTATTTTTTCGTTTGACAATTCCGTAGTTAGATACATCCTCACGTTACCACATATTTTTCATTTCACTCATCATAGCGACCCTCAACACACGACAAACTTCACCCTCTACATCTCATCGAATTCAACGTACGTGTGTGTGTGTGTGTGTGTGTGTGTGTGTGTGTGTGTGTGTGTGTATATATACACGCATCGGTGCTAATGATTCCTCGACCATTCGCGAGCGAATGTCAATCATACTCAGCCGACGAAGTTTTGTATAAAATATCGTACTTTCTCCGCTACCTTTATGGATGGTAAATAATTTACACGCGGGAGGAAATAATTCACCGCGGCGTACTGGCCATTTATCATTGGTATATAAAAAGTTTTATTAGAGACACACCGGAATCCTGCTTGAATATTTATTGATACTTTCGAGCGTAGGCTTCCC
The DNA here is from genome assembly GCA_036873485.1 of Torymus texanus. Classification (NCBI taxonomy): domain Eukaryota; kingdom Metazoa; phylum Arthropoda; class Insecta; order Hymenoptera; family Torymidae; genus Torymus; species Torymus texanus. Next base: position 6,863 of record JAYJLV010073828.1, read on the forward strand.
GCGTGGCAACAAACAAAAAAAAAAAACAGAAAATAACAACGACACTTCGTTCCTGTCGTCTTTAATATTAAAAAAAATTCTTTTCGCGACCGGTACGCACACACGCATCCTATACAGAAAGAAAAAAAGAAAAGCATCAGCAACGGCAACTCTGTTCCACCCCGAAAAAAGGGCACAACGCGTCGACCCTCTCCGCTGCTGCATCTCTCGCGTCAGCCTCTGTTTGCGTCTCCCTCTCTCACCCTGTTTAATCGCCGAGGGGGAGAGAGAGAGAGAGAGAGAGAAAAGGGCGCATAGACGCTCTCTTCGTACACTCCTCTCTTTCTCTCTCTACCACGTGTCTCTTTGTCGTGGCGCGACGGCGGCTCCGATCTTTGTTCCCCGGCTCCTTTCCTCTCTTTTCATTCTCTCCCTCTCGCTCGCTCCTCTCGAGACTCGATTACGACATCGTTGCTATCGGCTGACTCTCTCTCTCCCTCTGTCTGTACAACGTTCGTTCTTCGGAAAGTTAAACGCAACGGTTGGATCGTTGATGTTTTGCAGGAAATTTCGGCTAAAATCTTGTTCAATTTCATTATCTTGGCCGCAGGAAGTAAATTTCATTAAAGTATTCTCGTTACATAAAAGTAGTAATCTTCATCTTGACAATTTATCCAACCGGGAAACAACAAAAAAACGCTTAAAAAGTAATATTTTCCCAAATGCTTTATCATTTTTCAAAAATCTCGGTACACCGAACGTCCGATAAAATAAACTTATTAATCAACATCCCCTTTCACTCCAAAAAAAAGGATCTAACCATCTCATCTCACCGAGAAATCGAATTTTCCCCCCTCGTAAAAATAAAGGAAGAAGAAATTTCCCAAAGCTCGAGACGAGGCGTGTCGCGCGCATTTTGTATTCCGCGTCGTCTCCCTTTTCACCGTCGCGCGGAATTTCCATCGGCGAAAACCTCGTTACCGATGTAACAACGTCGTTGCTCCTGCTGCTGCTGCAGTCACGGCGATTTTTCCCCTTCACACGTGAGAACGCGCATGCGCTGCTTTGTTGGATTATTTAACGCGCGCGCGTACTACGCCGAGGGCAACTTCTCTCGTGGAACAAAGGGCGGGCTTTTTCCGCGCTGCTAGAGAAGACCGAGAGAGAGAGAACGAGAGAGAGAATTTAAAGGGCGATGGGTGTGTATCGCCCGGGATCAATTGGAAAACTAGCGGAGTTGGTTTCGAGTTTTTAATTAACGTCGGATAGAGAAAACCGGTAAAGAAGAGTTTGAACTGCGTTATTTTTCGTTTTTTCCTTCGACTCCGTCACAACTCGGCCTATATATTTTCCACAAATGTACAAATCTCGTTAATAGAACACCGATTAAACATTCACCGATAACACGCTAATCGATATATATATATATATATATATATATACACACACACACACACACACACATACATACACACGTACTCGTGAAACATTCAACCGCCCCGAAATTCTCAATTCACCGTGCATAATTAACCTCACCGTGTGCCACTTCAAATGCCACGAGAATACGTTTCCTTTTTCTCGTAGCCAATAAATATTTCATAAACGAAAATGCACTATAATAAAAAGCTAAAGGATGTGCTTGAAAGAAAAAGGACCACAAGAGCGAGAGAGAGAGAGAGAGAGAGAGACTCCCTTTCAGAGATAAGCTTCTTACGGCTACATCTTGCCCTCATTACGCCCCTCTTCCCCTGAGGTTAGGGTGGCTGCTGCAGCAGAAGAGCGAGAGAGAAGATAGTTAGCGGGTTGTCGACGACGGCATCGGCCGCCGCTCTTAATTACTTTGAGGTGGATCGAATATTGGCGGATGTATAATCGCGTCGAGGGGAGAGGCGAAATTATACTTTGATAAACATTAGGGCTTCGAGGGCTTATTTATAGTACGCAGATTACAATATAGATATACACGCTTTCTCATATCAAAGTGTAGATGGTACAAAAAAACCCTTAAAATCTCCAATCCATTATACCACAGGGCAACTTAAACAAAAAAAAGAACTCGCAAATAGTCTTTAAATATTGACACCTTTCCTTGTAACATTGAGTGGCAGATAGGAGAGGACTTCCTCTTCTACTTTTTCTCTCCGGGGGGAGTCTAAAGCGGATCACGTGCGCCTGCAGCAGCAGCAGCAGCTCGCGACCGAAATCCCGCAAAGAGTTTGTCCTAGAGCATCCACTATAGCCTCCTTTATCATCTTACTCTCTCGTTTTCTCTCCCAGGGCAAAAGAGAACCTTCTGCTCACTCGGGGAGTCTTTTTTTTAAATTTAGCTTTCACCAATCCCTAATAATAATAATAGTAGTATAGCGGTAGTAGTAGTAGTAGTACGGTGTATAAATTGCAAAAAAAAGAGGATGAGAGAGGGGCGAAAAAAAGGTTAATGAGAGGGGGGAAAGAAGGGAGGGGACGACGAGCGCGATGCACAAAGGGAACCCTGTAACCGACGTGACGTCATTGCCTAGAGAGAGAGAGGGAGATTCAAAGGGAAGAGCAGCGGCCCCCCTCCGATCGATCGTCATTTTCACTCTCCTGTGGCCAAAGGTGCTGCTGGTGTGTGTGTGTGTATAGATATAGAGTATACGTTGCTACACATCGTGTATCGTTACATGCTTCGCAGGCTCTTTTGTGGCCGTGCGCTCGTATCTTTCCTCTTAGTATACATGCATCTAGATATCACATGCTATGTCTAGTCGTATAAAAAAATCTGCTAATTACTCGCTCGCATCTTCTCACCGCGCTAACCAATCACCACGTATGACTTAGTCAATCAAGCTTTGGTCAGTCTACTACGTATAGGAAGCTTATACAGGCTTATATCCTATATGTGATATACATGAGTAACACGTTATCACTTATTGATGGGAACACACGTGTCGCTATCGATGCTCCCGCTTGCAGTTACTGTAACGTAGACGACCTAGTTCCATTGGTCTCGTGTAATAAATGCGTAACTGCGTTGACCTTTCTGTTATCTTTCGAAAAGGGGGTTGCTCTTGATACTTGGGTTCTCGCTGAATTCCGGTCAATTGAAATTGAAAGTCGATGGTACCCGTAACCTATATATTATACAAGTATACATCTTGGAATTGTTATTGCTTGTCTTTATCGTCTATGTTATGAGCTTCTCGCGACGTTTTGGAAAATTTACCTGGTACAGTCGAGCGTATATAATATATACTCAGCATCAGTGATTTTCACACGCCAATTTTCTACCCATTCTCTCACGGAAAAAGTCTCTCTCCCTCTCGCGAGGGAAAAAAAGCTCCCCTTAAAAATGTTACCAGCCGATCTACCCATACTCGCGCTACTATGTGTGAAATTCTCTTTCTCTCTCTTTCGTGTACAGCTCACTTGACCCCGGAACCACAACGAAAGCGCGTTTATAACTGGGTTATTTTATTTATTGCCTTTACGGGAGTCTGAGAGGAATAGATTCCTTCGTTCGTTATATACGTTAAAGAAAACCGTCGCGCACGTGGGCAGCTGTATCATTTTTTCCCGAACATCGACGGTAAATCTTCCCTCGCGTCTTGTAACACAAAAACACTCCGATAATAAAACAAACCGGCAAACGCACCTCCCCACCGCAATCGACCGAAACATCTATACCTAAACTCCCCCCACGTACGTACGTACGTACTCTCGTCCCTCGCATCCTAAAAACATCATCTCTTCCTTCGCAGTAGCAGCAGCAGCATCCATCGATTCACCAGGCGCGCGCGCAGGAAACTCCTATATCGATCCAACCTTGAATCTTCTCTCTCTCTCTCACCCCTCCGCCTCGTCATCGTCAGAGAGAAAAACACCACACTGCACACTATATACGTCCCTCCGAAATCGAACGCTATATGTACACCCTGCCAAGCTGCCTCTCTCTCTCTCCCCTCTGTATGTATGCTCTCCTTTGTCCGCCGCGGGTATATAGAGGGTGAGAAGGATTATACGAGGCGCGCGCGCGCTTGGCCCTCCCCTCGACAGATGCACGGCGCACGTGTGCACCCGGCGCTCTGATCGATGGCCGTGAACGCGCGAGCTTATATGAGCGGGGGGAGAACGAATGAGAGAGAGAAGGAGGGAGGAAAGGTGCGCTGCACGCGCGAGAACTGCAGGAGAGGATTTTCAAGCGGCATATGCGGCGACTGTTATCACATCTTTTATTTTCTTTTTTTTATTATTATTTTTCTTTTTCGATTGGGATAGCTGGGTTATATAGAGATACTGCCTGTGGTTGGGGTAGTAGGAAAACTTTGTGTGTGTATGTAGGTTTTTCGTAGTTTTTACCTTTGAATTTATACTTCTTAAACATGTGTGTGTGTGTGTGTATGTGTATTGTTGGAATGAACACCGATCAACAAGTATACAATGGAAGGCAGATGAGATTGCAAAAGTATCGAGAGACACGAGCGTGCGAAAACCGAGAGAAAGAGAAAGAGAGAAGACGTGCATTTGTACCTATTACCGACCTCATCGCTAAGCAATGCAGCGCGGCGTCAGCCACTCTCCCTCTCTCTCTCTCTCTCCCCTCTCGGTGAGAGCACGACGCGTCTCGGGGGGAGACTCAACTCGCACCCTCGGATGCTGCTGCTGTCGAGGGAGAGAGAGAGAGAGTGAGAAAGCATTGAACCGAGGGGGAGACTCGTTCGCGCACCCTCTCTCTTTCTCTCCTCCGTCTCAATTGCCCCCATACATATATTCGCGCGCTCTCTCATATACACACACACACGCGCGCACATACATAAACGCGTCTCTCTCTCTCTCTTTGTGATGTCTGTCTGTCTTCTCACTGTCTCTTAGTATCTCTCTCCTTCTCTCTCTCTGTCTGTAGCAGTGTTGGCCAGTGGTGTCATACACTCCAGAGTGAGAGAGAAATGGAGCTTTTCTTCTCGCTCTCCCTCTGTCTCCCTTCTATATATCTCTCGGTAGCGCGCTCGCCGATCGGTGTGCTCGCACGCGCACGCATATTAAGAGTTGATGATGATAATGATGAGACGATCGTGTATGTGATGACGATGTCGATGATGTAGATGATGAAGGAGCCAGCCAACAACAACAACAACATCAGCAGTACCAACAACAACCTATTGCCACCAACTTCGCCCAGCAACAGCAATATCAGCAGCAAGGCCAGCATGGCCAATACAACAACATGTTCGTCATTCTCGAGGACTCGCAGCAGATCATCGGTACAACCACTCGTCTCTACGGCTGTACGATGTGCGGAAAAACAGTAAGCAATAGATGGCACCACGCGCGCTCGCATGATTCGCAACGCTGCAAGTGTCCGTACTGTGACAACGTCTACAAGCGTAGCGACAATCTCAAGGTCCACATGCGCATTAAACATCGAGCTACCCTTCAACAACATCAACAAGCACTCGTACGAAATTATCATAGGCGATCTATACCACCGTCACCTGTACTAGATTATCAGCAACAACAGCAACGGTTGCATTAGAAATAAAGAAGAAAAACAAAAATGTATATGCGAGGGAGAATTCGAAACAGTATTTTAAGGGATGATCATGGTGGCGCCATCTCTTTTTTCCAGTACAGTACAGCCGACAGATGTCACCGAGCCGGCGATCGAATGTCTCCTCCTTTCTCCCCCTCGCTCTCTCTCTCTCTCTCTCTCTCTCTCTCTCTCTCTCTCTCTCTCTCTCTCTCTCTCTCTCTCTCTCTCTCTCACTCGGTGAACGCGAGTTTGAATCGCGAAAGGGCGCGGCTGCTGCTGCTGTGCGAGATACACGAGACGAGGGAGGAGAAGAAGGAGGAGGAGGAGGACAAAGACCGAAGTGTGAGAGTTTATCGACGCTGCTATTGATTTCTCTTTCTAGAGAAGAGACGTACACACATACATATATATATATACACACATACATCGTCACACGATGTATTCAAGATATTACAAACTATGTGTAACATATTCTGTGTGATAAATACTCGCATATACACATATGAATTGTTACGTGTGTGAAATACATATACATATATAATGTATTAAACAAACGTGAGCTTTCGTTCCTTTTTTGGTTTTGTTAATTAAAGAGGAGCGAAGGTTGTAATTTGTGTAATAAAAAAAAGCAAAAAAAAGCAAAAAAAAAAAAGAACGAGAAACCGAGAGATCTCTCATTTTTCAACCTCATTATCCACACGGAAACGTCCTCATTACGACGCGCGAGCGCGCGTTAAATAAAAATTCCGCGGGCGTTAATGAAACGCGCGTACAAACACTTTGCGCACCGCGAGCCCGTACGCTATCATAACGCTATTTCTAAAAGTCCGCGTTCATCCGCGTTTGTGTGTGTGTATGTATATATAGATGGATGGATGGGTGGGTGGGTAGGTGTAGATGTAGAGAGAGAGAGAGAGAGAGAGAGAGAGAGCGCTTTGGTTCTCTATTTTCATGTTGACTTAGGATGTCGCTACCAGTGAAAGTAAAGCACAGCATTGCGTATTTGAGCGGCGTTAATCGAATTCCCCTGCGTCATACATTATATATATATATATACACACACACACACACACACACACACACACACACACACGCGCGCGCAAACGAGCGAATAAAGTTACACAGTTACACGGTTCATTCTTTTTTCTTAATTCAGTTCGTTCCCTGAACGAGCGGAGATTGCGCACGTTGAAATTGAGTGTCTGGGTTTGCTTTGTGCGCCGCAGCCGCGACGTAGTTGCATATAAGTGTCTTACTTCTTGGAGCAAAGTTTCGGGGTGGGTATAAGCGCAAATTGAATACAAATTTGAAGAGTTATAATGTTGTAGTAGTACTACTACTATTTTATTTCCTTTCTCTCTCTCTCTCTTTTTGATCTATCTTCAACGTCGGGTCGTCCGCAATTCTACAAAGTCACTCGTCTCGAAAAGAAAAAAAGCTTCACCGACACGAGACACTAACCCTCCTCCACTGACTGCACGATCTCAAAGGCGATTTTCACAGTCGATCGATCAAGCCGCTTGAGTATAATTACATCGAACACCAACGCGCACGCGCTAACTTTTCTCTCTCTTTCTCCTTTGAAATTTCGCCATTACATATTATACGGAAATGAGATCTCACCACTTTTTTTCTCTTTTTCTGCGACTTTTCCTCTCTCTCTCTCTCAATCGAGTGAGCGCAGTGCATCCTCGACGTCACACACGAAAGAGTGAGAGTGAGAGAGAGAGAGAGAGAGAGAGAGAGAGAGAGAGAGAGAGAGAGAGAGAGAGAGAGAGAGAGAGAGAGAGAGAGAGAAGCCTCTCGAGGTGTAATTGAAATACGTCAACGACACACACGCACGCGTTATATACCATATCTCTCTCACACTCTTTCACTCTTCGATATACACATATATATATATATACACACACACACACACACACACACACACACACACACACACAAACGTAGGAGGACGAAATGAAAATCCGATTTGTCATCGGCCATTGTTTTTATCGGCGCGAAAATCCACGCATTGTCAGATTGCCGCGTGGCGCGCTTGCGCTTGCTATCTATCCTTTGTAACCGCACCTTTGATTGTTTCGAACACCGCGCGCTCGCGCGATTTTTGCGCAGACGCGTGTAATCCTATTAGCACTCGCGGGGTCAAAAGGCAGCTTACTCTCGCGGATTTTGACGCTGTCGATGGCTTTTGTCGTGCAGCCGTGGTTATAGACTTGTTTTGCACGGTGTGCTTGTACATGTGTGTGTGTATATATAGCGTTGGTTTTTGTTTTTTTCTTTTTTTTTATATTGGCGATGTCGACGTCGCCCCGAGGATGTGAAAATTCTTCTTTCCCAGGCATCACCGAGTGTACTGAGCGAAAGCTCAAGCGCGAACGTAAATGCGAGAGGATTTGTATATATGGGAGAACTGTGAGAGGGAGGGAGAGGGAGGCAAGTTTGATAAAGGATGAAAACAGGTATTTAGGGGGAAATGAATAGATTTTTTTCTTTCATACTTATGGGATGGTGTAATTTCTGACTTTGTTGTTGAATGAGAGATTTTGGTATTAAATGTTCGGCCATTGTACCAGAGTTTGAGGTTTAGGATTATTTTATTCGATAATATCTCACGGTCATTTTTACAATTATGCATTCCTCGCAGACCTTATCACATCATCGGTATATCAGTTTATTTTTCTTCTATACGAACTTTTTCGAAAATAAAGAACGGACTGCGCGTGCGTGCATCTTGTTACCAACTGCAGCATATTTCCAAGATCGAGAGCGCGAAACTTTTTCCTCTCGCCCTTTTTCATCTCCATTTCCGCAACTCGCGCGCTCCGATCAATCAAACACCTCGAGAGAGAGAGAGAGAGAGAGAGAGAGAGAGAGAGAGAGAGAGAGAGAGAGCGAGAGAGAGAGAGAGCGAGAGAGAG
>JAYJLV010073839.1:0-15272 GCA_036873485.1 Torymus texanus
ACACACACCTATATATTTAAGTAATGTAATTCGGTGTGTGCGATAAGGTGTGATCTCGTTTTATCTTAACCTAGTTCAAAAGTTCCGCGATGACGCGAGTTAGTACGACGAGAATAGAGTATTGCTCGAACGAGAATAATGTTATTCCGGATGATTCCGGGCCGCATGTTTTTGTACGTGAAAATGAATTCGTAGTCAATCGCGGCAGTAATAATTAATCGAAAATGTACGAACGAGAAAATTGATGATATTCGTTATTTTACGGAATATACAAAGAGAACCAAGTGAATTTCATATAACAAGTAGAATAAATCTGGTTTTGGTCGGACCACGAAGTCTTGTAAAAATCAGAACACGCGTACCTTAAAAACGTGCCTATCAAATTACCAAACTTATAAATCAACCACGTGACCGCAGATAGATGAAAACCATTACTACGGTAATGCCAGATTAAAAAGCATATGCGAGTGCGTAGCTGTCGTTCATTAATCTTCAATTTATTATAGCAGTTGTTGTATTACTCGTGGACACCGCATGTGTGTGCACTGTTTACGAGGCCATTAATCTTTCGCACTCCAGATGATTGTATAAATGTCGCTATGCTGTCGACGGGCAAGAGACACGCAAGCGTGTGAGCGCAAACCGAACTATAAGCGCAGACCGTTAAATCAGCGCTAATGTAGAATATATAGCGAGCGGCGTGCGATATAAACTACAGGAGGGAAGCTTGATTAAGTTTCCTCAACTTTTCGTAATATTTCATTTTTATTTCATGAATAATTAATGTCCTTATAGAACTTCTTGTATACATACTCTCCATTCACCCTCCCTTGATCTCGTGTAAGATTACTAATTAATTTTGATTACATGTTTTATGGTATTATGCGTAATGAATATCGCAAAGTGATACATATATGAATCATTGTTATTGAATGTTAAAACAAAGAGAGTGAGCTATTTTCTATATACATATATAATCAATGTTAGATTAAAGGTCAGCCACGTGTGTAGGTATATTTATTCGAGGTAAAAGCACGCAATGTTTATTTCATAATGCATTCTTGAACAAAAGCTATGTGGGATCGGATTCCGTATCTACTTATCCTTTTCTTTTTCATACATTAGATGAGAACATAAATACCAAAGGTAATTCCCATTTTCGATGATAAATACAACTGACAGATAAATTGTATTTCCTTTGTTTTACGGAAAATCAAAAATAAACCTTTATGGTATATATATTGAACGTTCGTTAATTACGGGTGAAGCTTTGCTTTTCTTAACTTTAGCATCGCGTGGCGCTGAATTATTTTCATAGTAGTACTTTTTCTCAGGGCATCCTGGGAGATAAAATCTAAATGTAATTTCAATTGATTTCTTCTTTCATTATACATGGCCACCTACTTAGTTTTACAATGTACTTCGCCTTTATTGCGGGAAATAAAGTAACTTATCTCGAAGCGCTTTCTTAAACTTATAGCGCAGCGATAGATATGTATAGAATGAGAAGCTTTTCACTTCAGGTATACGCATTCGGTTATTTTATGCTAGCATTCGTTTTAACTTTGTTGACGTTCCTGAATAAATTTTCATATCTAGAATATGTTAGAATTCAAACATAAAATATAAATGAAGTATTTCGGTTTAATAAAAGATATCATTTGAATTCGTGATGTTGTTTCGCACCTTAAGAGAATAACTTGGATAGAAAATACAAAAATAAAGACTCAATAAGTAATAAATTGTTAATATAACACAAAATATATATATATATATATATATATATATATATAATCAAGAACAAAATATACATCGATGCCAAGACACATGATGTGACGTTATTTGCATTGCTTTAAATTCATCTGTATAAGTAAGGAAAACTGGATCGTCAGTGAATATAACTTTATTAAGGTCAGAAAATTTATTAAAGAATTTTCTTATATCCAAGAATTTGTATAAAACTACACAATGTTCTTTTTTCACAATGGATTCTCTTTATTTTTCATTTTTTTACAATGAGTTTACAAGCTGAAACTGTCAATTACCAATAAATTAACAAACTCGAAGTAAATTTATATGTTTTCAACAAAAGGCAAAAAATCAATTAAAAAATCCTGCAAGAAAATTCGCGTTCAGACACCAGACGAGTTACAGACCCCTAAAATCAGCCAATCCCCTTGCACGCACCTCGACACCGACCAGACTTCATATTTCATCTCTAATTAAATGCAAATATCGCGATAAATTTTAATGACAACTACAACGACTATACGCGCTCGAGCTCAATCATCCTAAATCATTCAGCCCAGCCACAGCGATGAAACATTCACGATCGATCGCTCACATACCAGTATACCATCACTACTACTACATATATACATACACTAGCAGCTCAAAAATAATCCAGCCCAACTCTAAATATACCGGCTGCTCGTATATAACACGCAAGGAAGCGAAAAACCAGCAGCCGTTTCTCTCGTTCACTTCTCTCGCGTGCACACGCGACGTTCTGCAAAACTTCTCTCTCCCCTTTCGCGTTTATAAGTCTAGTGCTGCAGCTGCTCGCGTATATACATATACATACACGCGAACGAGCGAGAATCACGCCGGCTCAATTACGAAATCAGGTCGCGCGCAGAGAGAGAGAGAGAGAGAGTATGTGTGCATACTGTTCGCTCGTCGTGTGAGAGAACCAATTAAAAAGGGCTGCGAGGGGCGGATGGATGGATCGACCGAGCGAATATCCATTCGCGAGTAGCTGTGTGATGTACACATACATATATATGTATACATATAAGCGACCTTGTAAGAAGAGGGTAGTGGAATAAAGGGATGAGGCTGGATTCTTTAATATTGCAGTACGCAAGTTGTGGAATTCGTTTATTGCGTTGATTTCAACAGCGAGTAGATTATAAACGGCAATGTTGTATATCGGGGTTTTATCGTTTTACGTTGCGCGTCGGTTTAATTGCGAAACTAAGCGGTGTTTTAATGGTTATTCGCATAGGAGTAGCGTGTCGAATAATGGCGAGGCTGATGATATTCGTCTTATACTACTGCATGGTGTAATGTGAATGTTGCTTGTTAAACAATGAAGCGCGAGTTGAGATGCGAAAGTATATCGTTTGGATGCGTCGAGGTTTTGGGTTTATTTGGTCGACGTGTGTTATGTGGAATATTGGATATGCGTTTGTATTTTAATATACGTATACTTGGAACTGCGCATCGTGCATTTTAATAACGTTGATAAATATTTACGATTTTAGTACATTATAATGCTGGGGATACATATGTAATATAGCGGGTATTGATGTTAAGTGTATATTGACTAATCGTAATTTTGATAATTAACAAAATAACGTAATTATTATAGCATATAGTACATAAACATATGAAAGCAAGCTAAAAATTATTGTTCATGGTAATCGTGAACATCCTTTTATTATTATTATTTATTGTTTATTGCAATTTTATTTTCAAATAAATTACCTTAGTTACAGAATTGGCTTTGTTTTTCAGGCTGTGTTTTATATACTTTCACATAGCGGAAATGCAATTTCAAGTTAACATTTCGCTATGTATATTTCGATGTACACTTTTTTAAATGCACTTTTCCGAAGTTCAGTCTTTTATTTGCAATGTCGCTACGAGAAAATATCGATTTCAGTAGTTTTACGCATGCGTGCATACGCGCACGTGTGAGCTCAATGAAAAAACAATACCTTCCGATTCACCATCTCGATTATTTCGCGGAATTTAACAACACTACGCAGCAGCACATGTTTTTAATTACTAGAGATAAAAAAAAACAAGCACGTGTATATATATATACCAGAACTAAAAATTGCGCATGACCACACGATGAAAAGTTTCTGACAACCACGTATACAAATTGATAATATAAACCAATGTATTTCACATAACTGTACGATACATCTATCCTTATAAAAATTGCAAACTAACGTTATTCGAACAAAGACAACCACGACATGCTATCTCCTTACACCGCAACAACGACAACAATTAGTACGACGAGCCGTGTGCATTAGCTGTAAAACCTCTCAACGCTCGTGGCCGTAAAAGCGCCTTAACACGCGCGCGTTTGCATCTTTACTGCGACAATCGTTGCACTCGCGTGCATGTATATATATATATATATATATATATATACGGAAACGTTTAGCGCGAGTAGGCCGGAAAAGCCTTGCGGCGTTTGCTGGCTAGAGAGAGAGAGAGACAGGGAGAAGCAAAAACACTTGGCGTCTCACCGGCTTTTCTACTTTCTCCGCACGTTTACTTTTCACTTCTACGTGGCCTCTCTTCCTTTTGTTCGACAGTTTTACCGTACTGTATACATACGTTGTTTCTACCGCTATATACGCATATATGGTCTAATCTATCGGGAAAGTAGGTTTAGGTATAAAGTGCGTCGTAAAATAGCTAAAAATGTACGGATTTTGTATACTCGCGTATATAGTGCGAGATTTTTGAAAAATGCATCTAAATATGCGCACGCGCGTGAGCGTTGGAAAATCCTGAGGGAAATTCCAAACTCGGATGTTATAATAAATTTTGAAACTTTGGGACTTTACCGGAATAAGTTTGACAAATTTGGGGCACACGCTTTACTTATTGAGCAGAGAGGTAAGGGCGTGCCTCATGTCTCTCTTTCTCTCTCGGTGACCGAGAATTTTGCGAATTGAAGTTTTGCGCGCTTGTCGCATTATAATTAAACGTCCCATATTTTGTATGATAATAAATCTGCTGTGAATATTTATCATTTGTTTGCCTTATATATAATACAGCTTTATTCGTCGTGTGTAAATACTTTGGTATTTTACTGTTAATTACTGCTATTATAAAATGCAAATTTTTACAAATTATTATATTGAAGTCGTTATACCACGTGCTGCTGTACTTAAAATTCCGCTTATTTATTATATAAAACTTTTAATATTGACGTATACGCGAAATTGCCAGCCGTCGCGCGATTGCCAGGAAATAATGATACACACACCGGTGTGCAAACAATGTTTATGTCTGTCGAATTTTTTAATCAGCAGAATAAATAAAAATACCGGTAAATAATTTAATGAACGACGCGCAGCACTGTCATCGTAAAAATGCGCAACGATTTTTCCCCGAAAAATTGGTTTATCTCCAAATTACCAATTTCCTCGCTCAAAAATCATTTATTTGCAATTTTATCACTGATAAATTCGTCTCTCACATCGGTACGCGCGTTTATATATATACATCGCACATGTTTCGCACAGCAGAAATATTCGAAAATCCATAGGGCGATTTTCAAGTTTTAAAACGACGGTTGGCGGCTAGATGCCACTTTAAACTCGACGTCGCTACTGCTGAATGCGCAGGAAAACAAGGAGATGTGCCGTTATATATACATATATATGTATGTATATACATATACACGTGCGATCGGGTTACATTGTGGTAGTCACTTCCCATTGGCGCACGATTGTCTCGTATTTCGAATCGGCCCATATTCGGCTCAACTTCCCCCTGTTCTTGTATCATAATGTACGGGGATTTTCCGTGGCCAATTTGCATGCGCGAATTTCCGCATGCATTATTTCGCGCATTTTCGAGAGCAAGCGGAAAGAATAACAAAGTACGCGGCAGTGGCGGTTGGGCCATTGTTTATCGGGAATTATTTTCAAAGTTGCTGCTCACACGCGTATACGCAAGAGAAAGAGAGAGAGAGAATCGAGAATGAATGTTTTGTTAAAGCGATAATTTTGGCGTATTTTTTGAAAAATTTTTCCGTGTGGTCAGGGTTTTTAATTTATATTCGAATTGTGTAACTGAACTGTTTTGAATAGATAATATTCAAATCGACTATGTGTTTCGACCAAAAACGAGAATTGGAAGTGGGCTTTAACATGTTCGATTCGTTTGAAAACTATTTTTAATTAATGGAAATAGATAGGCAAGGGAATAGTAGATTAAATCTATATAGCTTACCGAATAGGAGTTGGTTTTCGATTAAAGTACAAATTCGTTCACATACCTGAAACAGAAAATTAAAAAATATTAGTTATTGCGATTCAATATTTTATTACTATTTTTTGAAAACTCAAATTCAAAAAAAATTTATCGCATATCACGTGTTCGCATACATCATCAAAGAGAAGATTAATATTGTAATAACGTTGTTCTAAGAATACCTTTATACCACATCATTTTCCAATACCTATTCCATTTCATTAAAAAGAACATTTTTCAAAGTCGAAATGAATAATGCATTTTCTCTCTCTCTCTCTCTCTCTCTCTCTCTCTCTATATATATATATATATATATACACACACACACACACACACACACACGAAAAAAGCGTTCGGTTAGTTTTAGGGGCGATTTATGATTATCCAGTAAAAGACACGTCAAAGATATTCCAAAATTCAAGCGAATTAAAAAAAAGCAGGTTCCATTATATTTTAATGACCTTCGACGTTTTTTTTCTTTCGAAATACTGATTAAAATAAAACCTGTCTGCATGCAAATAGACGAGAGACGAGAGGAAAATTTAACGAGCGAAGTAATAACTTCGCGAAGACAAAGGCTCTAATTGAGGCTGTAGATAATCTAAAGCTTTTAACTATACGAGCCACAAAATTCTAAAGATAATTATATTCCAGTTTTTAGTGAAAATATATATCTTATTGTTGTAATCCGGTATATCCTAAAGATGACTTTAATCTCCTAACGAATGATTTTATCTCAAATAATTTCTATTTTCCTACAAACGTAAACCTGCTAAAAGTTAGTACCCACTAATTTTGAAATCAATAAACTTCTATACCTTAAAATAAATAAAATCACGTGAGAACCATCACAAATCAACAACAAATATATCCAAAACTCAAAATAACCTTCCACACAATTACCTCGTATGTCTCTCCATCAATCGCGCGTCAATTCTTGACACTCAGTCGGCCATTTAATTATGCACAAAAATCTGTCAAAATCCTCGGTTCGTCCGCGACGGTGTCGAGGCAATCGCGCCAACTTTCCAATTACTGCCCTTCCCCCCATTTCACCTCCTCCTCTTCCTCTCTTGACTATCCAGCGTCGCTAATCTCTCGCGCGGTGTGCGGCTGCGGCGCCCCTAATGGCCTCGTCCCTAATGACTTTAAAATCCGAATTTTCACCGATAATCGAATCGTCGCGTCGCTCTGACAATATTGAAACCCCTGTGCCTTCTCTCAAATTCCATCCGCACTACTGCGACTTCTTTAGTATATCCTCCCCCCATTCGCTTTTGTCATACCTCAGTGCGCGCGCTAAGAAGCTTTTAATATTTCTACCTCCCTAGTCTCTCTCTCTCTCTCTCTCTATCTCTCTCTTTTACCCTGATCGGTCTTTCTCGTACCACCTAATGCAATTCCAAAGGCTTTTTCTTCCTCTACCACGTGCCTATATATATACACATCCTAGCGTGACAAAGGAAGGGAAAAAGTGTGTGTCTGTGTGTGTGTGTGTGTGTGTGTGTGTGTGTGTGTGTGTGTGTGTGTGTGTGTGTGTGTGTGTGTGTGTGTATATATGTATAGGTAAGGGCGCGAAAAAGGACTGAGCGCGCGGACGTCATCCATCATGAATGAGGCTCGTCAGCCGGTTCTGAGCTGAAATATAGATAACGTACGGTACTCTGCACTCGTGGGCAAGGGACAACGCGTGATCGAGGTCGTTTACACGACACAGAGGGGATGGAAGGAAGTCGAGAGTATGTGCGGTGAGGTGTGTTTTTTTTCTCACGGATGGAGGGAAGGAAGGTAGATGCTACTGACTCAAGGAATACGTGTCATTGAGGCGACAAGGATTTATAGTAGCTAGCAAGTGTTTTTGTTTTAGATTGTTGCTTTGTTGGCCATCTACGTGAAAAATTATTTTCCACGATTTATCAGATGCGGATGGTGAGGTTTTCCTTTTTTTTGTAAGAACTATGATGACGTTGTATCAAGTACGCACTTGTAATAATATAATATATACGTAGGTGTTTTGGAGAACGATCGATATTATTGAAATTTGTGGCAGTATACTTAATGAAAAATAAATTACTTCCAAAAGTTATTATTTAATTTTGATTGTTATATGAAGTTTATGTCGCGCGTTAAATATGTTTGTAATTAAGTTGCCGATATGGAATTTCCAAAGTCACGTATAGTAAAAATTCCATTAAAACTAATTCGCCGGCAAAGTTTCAAATTACGAAATGTAATTCTGTAATTAACAAGACGCAAATTGTATTCAGCAAGTTTACTTCCGACCGCGGTATATAGAAATCTAAACTATGCCGAACTCACTTCGCTAATTAGTTGTCATTTTTAACTTTATAATTATAAATAATGCGCACATGGCGTACCGCGAAATCAATATACAAAATCGTATACTGTCTTAATTTACAATACCAACGGTCTCCTACCAAATTCTTTCCATTTTTTCTACCCTACTTCATCATCAATCAACTACTCTTCTCCACACAAAAACCTCCCGAAAATCTCGTCGTCGGAAAAACCAAAACTGACTGCTGCTCACTCTCCTAAAAGCCTCAGTCGCACGAAGAAGCAGCAGCAGCATCAGCACGCGAGAGGGAGAAAAAAGGCTACGCGAGCGAGCGAGACTCATCGTAAAAACCATCAGCGTCAAAAGTCGTCGAGCTTTTAGCTTACTCTCTCTCTCTCTCTCTCTCTCTCTCGTGAGCGAGTACGCGAAGCGCTCGACTACTTGTCAAACCCGCAGTGCCGCGCCACGTCGGCATCGATCCCCCCTACCACCTACCCGTCCACGCGCGTGTATGTCTCTCATCTGGGACGCGTCACTCGTGTGTGTGTGTGTGTGTGTGCACCGGGGGAAATATTTAGCCAAAAGTACCTGCCGCGAGAGAGTAGTCGAGTGGTTTTAGTATGTGTTGGTGAATGTGCATACAGGTAAGGAAAGAGAGAGGGAGGAAGAGAGAGCGAAAGTTCTTTAGTCGGGAAATTCGGTTTGCGATTTCGTTTTTGCATTTGATCCGAGCGCGAGAGAGGGAAAGAAGCTTTCTTCGATGTAATTTTCGATGGCAGGGTTGAAGTATTGCGCTCGATAGTTTCTGACTTATGGCATTTCCCCTATGAGATTTCGGTAAAATAATTGAGCTGATGCGACATTAAAATGTCTTGATGTTTAAACTGAGGGAAGAAAAAAATACTTTTCTTTTTACCGATTTCCGGGGGATTGGAACTGTTTTTAGTATTTATTTTAGTAATTAAAAATTTTTAATCAATGTCATTGAGAAATAGAATACTACCGAATAGAAACAAAATTTTAATTTAGAAAAATTATGTATAGTAAGCAAAATTTTTAATTTACTTTTAAGAACATAAACCAGTATACAAAAATTTAATTTCGATTTAATCTGGGTAAATGTTACTAAGTTTGAAACATTTTCTAGCAATATAATTTGATACTATGTAATTTTGCGCTGTAAAATATTCCTTTTTTAGTTTCCAATAATTAAAGTAATGCAGTCTTGTAGATTGAATTCAATTTTTGTATTTTCTTTTATATTAGCTAATTAGTTCTCTTCCTAAACTAATGCTTTGCCTAATTAACTTTTACACTTATATTATTTCGCGCAATTACTGCATACTTAAAATTAAATTCTGCCATAATATATTCGATAAATTAGTATATAACCATGTTAAGCTAAACAAAATTTAATTTCAACTCATTCTGCACACATAAAATTAGTGCCCGAAATCATTATATATTTCATTATACATGCTTATATGAATCAAATAAATTCTTTTATTACAATATACATATAACGATAATAAAGTGTAGTTACGCGTATTGCCAAACACTTTCACAATCAACAAAAATTCCCACCTCGTGAAGCGTACATCACATCTCGGCTAACATTAACAATCATTACGCAACTCGTCAATATACTGACATACTTCCGCGTCCCAGTTGGTCCATTCAAACTTCCATTTCCATTTGAATAACGAATATGTATATATATGAAGCGTGGTGCGTCCTCCTTACATCAACCTGTGCATTCGCACGAGGACAATTATTTCGATTGTACCAATCATTCCGCGTGTCGTCCTGTCTAATAATAAAGAACACACACATACACACCTGTAGAAACACCAAACCATCGTACTTTTATGCATGCATAGACGAAAAAAAGGGTCGAATCGATATATATCTGTATAACGAGGTGCTCGAGGTAGAAAAAGATGATGCGTCGTTGACCGTTGGGTCTCGTTGAATCTCTGGCATTTCGGCAATTGAAGCGAGAGTCGCAAAGTTTCGTAGCGTCTTCGTCGGAAGTTCCAAGTGCCGCGGATTAGTTTTGTTTTTGGGAGGGAGAAGGAGAACGAGGAGGTGGGGATATACAGCAGAGAGACTGAAGAGCAGATGGAATCATTGCATTCCAGGACTATGTGCTAGAGGAGAAACCGTGTCCTCCTCTCTCTCTCTCTCTCTCTCTCTCTCTCTGCCTTCAAGCAAAGTTCCTCGAGGGAGTTTCGGGGACGCATTGCGCGCCCCGGTGAAATTACATTTTCCGAGTGTTTGCATCTTTTGATTAATTAGTTGTTTTCCGAGAAAGGTTGCCGAGGTTTTGTTCGGTGATGTTGTAGATCAAACGTGTATGATATTGGATTGAGATTGTATACATGAGTAAAGGTACGCTTTTCTGGTATATTCTAAGAACCGATTTTTTTTTTAACGTGTACGGTTTTCAATAAAGGCGCATGCATTGAATATTTTAAAAATCCAAGCGATTCGTAATGTATTTCAGGAACGTTTTGTGCAATAATAGCTGTGACACATGCACTGAACTTTACATCGACTCTATACGATTGGATATTAAAATAGATAGGAGAGAAAGTTTCGTTTGAGGAATCGAGTATATTCTCGTCTTATAATCAATATTTTACTTGTCAACTCTGTCGAAGTTTAAGACGCAAAATATTTTCTCGATTTTCTCGTAAATAATAATCTTTATTTTTCGCTCGCATTTATAGGTATGTACCTTTTGCGAGAAAAAATAGAAGACGAAGAAGAATTCGTGGGCGTATTATATTAATCCACGGTGCCACTGTAGTCGATCATGGCTGTATCCAATACCATATTTGATCGCTGACACCGGACATATTAAGGATTTTCCCGATGTCAAAAGATTCGATTTATCCCGCACACGAAAGCATCCTCCTCACCACCCCCTGCTCATAACGTCAGAATTGAGCCTTCGAACTGATGAAATATCCGAAATGTCTTCCTTCATTTCGCAGCTGGCCCCCTATTACTAACGCAACTCCGTCCTAATCCATTCGTCAACTTTATGACTGACATATTGTCTGCCACTAGAATAATAACTCAATATCGCCCTGTCAGTTGAACGGTATTATTGATTATCCACCAAAAATTGCGTTAATATCTATATTAGTTTACGTTTTTAAGATATCACCAATATTTTAATGAATATTTAAAATAAAACTTTGGATTATATCAAGTTTATATATAAGTATACCTTCATCCCCTGTACTAAATTAAACCCTATCAATTTCAAACTACAATCAAAATTTTCCTTTACAATCTATACCACCGGCCGTTAAACAGTACCTCCAACTTCCAACTTCCTTCCTATATACACACACCAACCATCTACCAGACTTCAATCAATTTCAAACGCACGCACGTATACGCACGCTCAGCCCTTCCCGTTGAAAATCTCGTATCGCGCATACCTAAAATAGTTTCACACACCAACGCGCATATAAGACAACACATGTGCAGCCATCTACAAACAAATATCTCCTCTTTCCATGCGACAGCAAAAAAAAATACCATCCAACACTGCATTCCGTTTATCTCTACCTTTGAAGCTATACATTCGCAGTAGTCATCATACTATACGCATTCCTCTCGTCTCGAAAAAATCAAGTACATTCTCTCTATACCATCACAACTGCATGATGATTTCGCTTGCTATCAAACGTATGTAAATTCCACAGCAGTACTGACCACTCGACCGTGCGACTTACATCAGTGTAATATAGAAAAAGAGACGCTACGACCTCCGTTGTCTCTTTTCGGTTTCTTCATCGTGTGGCAAGGGCGAGAGGGAAATTATATGGTCTAATGCGCGTCGCGAAAACTTTACGAGGCTGTGTCTGTGTATAGGTATAGAAGTGTGCTACTTGCTATACCCGCGTTGGAAAGTTTGCAGCGAGAGGCTGATATATAGGCGCGGTTGTATGGATTCACGCGCGCGTAAGAGAGAGAGGGAGAGAGAGAAAGGGAGTGAGTGGGACACTGTGGGGTTGAAGTTATTATTGGCATCTCTCGGCTTTTTCGGTGATAAAGCCGCCGGTTCTCTTTGTGTGTTGTGTTTTATTATTTGTTGAAAATGTATAGTAGATAGTTTGGCGATTTGGGAGAGTATTATAGCGTGCGTTAAATTTCTTTGTGAAGACTCTTATAAGTTCTTATAAGTAGTAAAGGGATTTTTTTTAGAAGCATCGTATATTATGTATATGAATGTTTCATGTTCATAAATGTATTGAATTAGTCATTGTAAAGATATTAATTTGTTTTGGTTAGGCAATTAGAAATGATCGGAGCAAGTGAGAACAACATCCTGAAAAATTTATAATGAAATTTGATAAAACAAGTAGAAAAGTCATGATTACATCGTACGTAGAGAAGTGAAAATAGAAAAAGATCTTTTAACCCTACGTTATACCCATAGACGCCTAAAGGCATTACCCTTCTCGCTACTTATCAACAACTAAAACCTTTCAACCGCCATGCAGCACTTAACCTCGCCTTTGTAGCGATTCGCGAAAAACTGCTGCCACCTCGCAGCTCAACCTCCGGGCTTCTAAATTACACCGGCGTTGTTTCGACTGTGCGCAGTTAATCTCCGCTTTCTCTTTCCCTCCCTCTCTCTCTCTCTCTCTCTCACTCTCTCTTCCTTTCTCGCGACGACGACCTTCCGACCACACAGACTATACACACACACACATGTGTATGTGCACTGGACGCTTAATTTTCACCAAGCGAACGATTTCCAACGAGTTATTCTTTCTCAACGTATACGAAGTTAATAGGCAAAAAAAAAGAATTTACGATTGCCGCTAGTTATACGAAATTTTTTCGCGAACGCTATATGCGATAAGAGCTTGGAGGTACGGTCATCCATCATTGCAGTCACAAAAATTTAATCTTCCGCTGTACGCGCGGTACGGTAGGAATTCCGGTGCGGAAAGCGAAGAGGAAATAATCTTTAATTGCCTCGTTTTGAGGTGGCAGATTAAAAAAGTGTTCTTTCGCCGAGCAAAGCAATTTAACCCACGCCGATAATGAATAGAGAAGTAATAGTCTTGGTAGTCTTATATTGCAATGGAGAAAATTGTTTTTATGCTGAGTGGTGTTGTAGATGAGGGCTGGAAGAATGGTGTGAGGATTTTAGTTGAGGACGAAAGGTATATTAAGTTGAGGTAGATAATCAATAGCCAGTTACTAAATGGTTTTTTATAAACTATATAGTTAAGACGATCTAAGCAGAAAAATAGAATCATTTTCTTAATATTCTTATAACAAACACAATTTAAAGGAATCAGTAGTATGGTAATTTGTAGTCAATGAGTTATGTAAAAAGGACAAAATATACGCATAAACATTGAGGTAATTTGAGCATATCCCCTTATTTATTCGCTAACTCTACGATACAAAACATTCTTCTGAACCAATACTATAAACCTCTTCAACCTAATCCTGAATAATTTTATTCTCGCAGTTTACTAAATACCATATTAAATTACACCTGATAAAATATTCATTTTTCTTGCTTCTTCTTCTTCTATACACACACACACACACACACACAATTCACCCTCTCGGACAATTGAATTGAAATTTTCATAAAGCTTCGATTATTCAGAAACCCCGCAGGCTTACACATACGCGATAAATAATTCGCTCAAGTAGGGTGTGTGCATTAGCTTCATAAAATCTCCCTTATCGAAAAGTCAATAACAGCCGGCATAAGTCATCCCCCAAACACGACCGCCTTCCTCTCTATAAATATATATGTATATACATTCGCACAAAAGCTTTTCATTCGACCGAACGGAGACACAAAAAAAACGTGTGGCACCCGTTCACAAAAGAACACTGAAGACCGCCGAAACGGGAGAACGAAAAAAAAAGGCTCGTCGATGCTTCCACATACATACATACATACATATATGCGAGTCGTCTGAGAAGTCGCGCAAGAAGGAAGAAGAAGTCGAAGTAGCATGAAGGAAACCTTACCCCTACGCACACGGAGAGTAAATAAATAAAAAAAAAAGGAAAAGCAAGCGAACGGAATAAAAATGTCGCGGTATGTGTAGGTGGCAGTGGAAAAGGAAACTCATTCCAGTGAGAGAAGACCGAAAGAAAAAAAAGGCCGTAGCAGCTGTAAAAGCCGATCGCGCGAGTGAGCTTTGATCCTTGCTACTATATACCTTCCACCGTATATAACCCATACATCTACCTTGTCTCAGTTGCTCTCTTTCTTTCTTTCTTTCGTTCGTTCTCGCTAGCGCGGCAAAGATAAATTACTTGCGCGCCATCGCCTTCGCGGCCATTAAATTACCTCGCGGGAAATGAACACTTTGTTATACGATGACGAACGCCGCGGGTATACGCCGCATGGGCGAGATTTCCGCTTCGCTTTTCAACTTTTCACGCGGCATTTCCTTTTTCTCCCCTCGGTGTATGTTTTCTGTATGAGCGCGAAGCTAATTTGCAAAGTTCGAGAACGTGCGGATGGTTTATTTCGTTGGGCCGCTACGTGTATTTTTTCTTTTTTTTGGGGGAAGAGGAAGGGAGGTTGTGCTTAATTTTGCGTGAGAGTAGGAAGTAGCCTGCGATGAATAATTGTGGAGCGGCGCGCGTGGATCAAAGTTGATTAAGGGGTAGCGCTGAATTTTTTCTCGTGGAAATTTGCAGCGTCGTTTCGGGGAAAAGGGAGAGAAGTTGGTATAAGCTGGTTATGCATTTTATCAGGGACTTTAACATGTGATTTTGAAGGAATTTAGAGTAAAATTGAAAGACATTCAATTTGCTTTGATCATTGTTTTAAGTAAAATAGTATAATTGATTGTGGTGCGATATTTTTTTTTACATTTTGCAAAAGTGAAACGGCAAACTTTGAGATTAAAATCGTTTCAATGCATTTCTATGATATCAATTATACGCGTCAGTT
>JAYJLV010073859.1:0-15270 GCA_036873485.1 Torymus texanus
GAGAGAGAGAGAGAGAGAGAGAGAGAGAGAGAGAGAGAGAGAGAGAGAGAGAGAGAGAGAGAGAGAGAGAGAGGGACTGCTGTGGACCCCAAGAGCGATTTGGGCGCTTACGGCTTTCATGCTGGACTCAGGCGCGCTAAGAACTAACTCTGCTGAGTACACCAAGAGGGTACACTGATCGATGAAAGAGATTATACTTCCTCTCTTCCATATCCAGTTCTCATTTTTTGGCCGCAATTTTTCTTGGGTATATAGTTATACACACTTTAGCACACCTCGGCTCAGTTTGTCGCAAATCATTGTCAACCATCGAAAATATATTTAGATTCATTATTCGGCAGAATTGCATACAGTTTGGAAAATTTCTGCTTATTTCTGCACAGTTTGGCACAGTTAACTATACTATGATAAATGTAGCACAGTTATGCAAACTTAATCATAAATTGATGCAAATTTTTTAATTAATTATTATTAGTAATAATTAACATTAATTACAACTGTCTAAAGATCAGATTAAATAGTTTTTAACGATTAAAAACTGTTCGCGTTAAGCTATACTCAAGTATGCTTATTGGATTTTAATTATGTATATTTACTTAATTATTTAAAATTATTTTTAATCATTGAATGATTTATGTTGAAGTAGGCATAACTGTGCTAAAACGTAGTATGCTGTGGTTAACTGTAGTAAACTATGTTAAGTCTGAGCAAAATGTCCAAAATGTAGGTGTATACTTAAGCACAGTTTGGCACAGTTCTGTTTAATTTAGCACACTTAGGTATAATATGATATGAAAATTATTTCCACCTGTGAAGTTGAAGTTTTTACTAAATTTTACATTTTCCATAATACTTTTGTTCAACTAGTTGAATATCAAAATACAAAATAATGATAAAAATAAAAAATTACTTTCGAAATTTTTTACACTTAAAATTATCAACTGTAGCTCTGAAATTATAGCTCTTTAAGAAACCATATTAGTTTTCTTCTACACATAACGATTTATTCTCGAATTCTGGTTACAATTTTAAAAATGTACTTATCACTTCGTTATTTGTAGAAGCTCAAGTTAGTCTGCTGCTTTATACGGTTATTCCGTGCTTGATGCACAGAATTTGAAAGAGCTGCATGAGAATGGTGACGAAGCGAAATGTAATCGTGTCTCCGCCCTCGAATACACGCAAGGCGATTGTAGGATAAGAGACGACGTAGGGTGGATATAATAAAAGCCTTCAATTAAATGCATGTTAAATGCATTAAATGGGGTCTCATATTTTAGATTAAAGTGGGACATAAATTTAGCACTGCGACGAAGCCTGTACTTCGCAGATATAGTTTTGATCGCATCTTACATAATTTTTATGCTTCCGTTTTAATGTGTATTATTCAGGATTATAATTTTCTATAAGAATAATGCAAAACTAAGCAAAGAAATTAATATTGATGAATCTTTAATTTTATTGTTATTGCTAAATAATATAAAGATTTATTTGTATTTTTATAAACACTTGCAATTTCAGATTTAGAAAAGTATTCTTGATAATATTTAAATGCAGGAGTTTATTTTCTTTATCAGCTTATTAAATAATGAAAAAGATTGATTTATAACTGTTATTTTTCATAATTTTCTAAGTTTATATAACTATGACCCTTGTAAAAGAATAACATATTTTACCACATGGGTGGTGTAAAATACAATTTTACAATCGTATACTGATCGGCGTAGTCCTCGGGTACAACGCCGTTACTCTTGCGTCTGCGTTGAACATGCTTTTTTGCAACACTGATCGGGAAATTTTCTACATACAAAGATAGATAGTACTAGATACATTAAATTACAAATATCCCATCAAACCACGAAATTATTTTTGCAAGAATTGCATTACTTGATACAAAGATTCTAAGTAATATTTTTAAAAAAGGTTATTTAAATATCTTTTATTTATTTAATACAAATAAAAATGTAAATATGTATTGATATTCTAAAGTATTTTTTAGATTATTTAACTGATCAATGTTGCATAAGAACACGAAAGAAAAAAGTTATGTAAATGAAAGAACTGAGAATAATATAACCCGTGAAAATAAGGGTGTATATATTTCTTCGAGAAGCTATCGAATACTGAAAGCAATGTTTGCAGATTCTGAGAATAATGCTTTAGCACTTTGTCTTTAAGACTGTGCGTGATATCTTATCGGCGTTAAAGCTGTACTAAAGTATGGCTATATATACATACCTCGAGTACAAGGAGAAGGCAAGAAAGTACACTTAAACAGATGGATTTACGTAGAAGCATTACGAAAATTCAGTATGTTACTGTTTTCTTGTTCTTGTTAGATAATTTTTATAATCACAAATTTCAAAATAAAAACAGTTTTTATTATTCTAGTGTAACTAAATTAATATAATCAACATAATACTTAATTAAAAAGATACTAATATTATTAATTGAATATAAGGAATCATGTTTAACGATTAAATTAAATATTCAATTATATTATGCAAAGTTTAAGATAATTTCCACGTATATGTATGCAACTATTTAAAAGATTTGTTAACTAAATACTTGTAAATTGTTTGATTAATCGAATTTAATTTGAGTCTACTAAAATTAGATTGAAACTGGAACTTCAACTTGATCACTGGCCCAATCTTCACCTTACGTTTACGCTTACCCGTACGGCTGGCCCACGCTTATTGGTCCTCTTTTAGATCTTCTCTTAATCCAGTAAAGTATTGAGATGGAGTCATAAAAAAGGTAGCGTTTATAGTCGGCACTTGGATATAACGGAGACATCGATATTTTTTACGTCTGCGAACTCTCCAATTTTGCCTTCTTTATTTCGTACTTTACATTAGTTAGGCCCCGTTCGCCATTGGTATTTCTTTCTGGATGTTTAGAATATACATTTTTTGGAGGTAATTCATTAAAAAAATACTTAATTAAAATGACAAATGAAAATAAACTTTAAGATTAGTTTAGTACATATAATCATACATTTTTTCTGAATAATTTAAACGATGTGATACTTATATGCTAAATAAGTTAAATGTATGAAGAAAATAGCAATATGTTCTTATTCTATATTAGTTGACAGTTGCCAATAAGAAAAATATTTTACTTTTGTGAAATACATTTTCTTAAGGTCTTTAGGGCTAGATTCTGATATCTAAAAATAGTCCTCAGTACTTCAGCTCCGTCGAATAAACTCCTTCTCTCGAGATATGAACTACCCAATATCAAATAAGTGTTTCATTGTTGAGAAGTAATGTGTTTTTATAAAATATAGCCATAAGTAAAAATATTATTAGATAAAAGAAAACATTACAAATATGTTATGATTTGTTAATAAATATAGAGTTCTACGAAAATTATAAGTACTTGAATGATTAATTATTCTCTTTTTTGTCAACGATTTTTTGAAAATTGGATTTCTTTTTATGTACTATTTTTCGAAAGTTATATCTTTTGAAGTAATTGAAATTTTTTTTATGAATCTTAGGATAAATAGAAGTTATTTTTTCTGCTTCAATAATTTTTTCGTTCTTTTTATAACGTGACTATTTGATATATATGTGATTTTATATGATAAATGAACGTTTAATTTTGAATAAAATGGAACAGATTTGTTGATAATGTTCTTTTCTTAGAATTAAAACACTTACCTTGCAAAGCATAAGATTTTTCTCAACAGTCATTTTTCTCAGACTAGTACGTGGGCCATTGAGTCTCCTCAAAAGCTCATCATAGTCTCTCAAGTCAAAGAAACAAGGTGCGCTGCTTAACATAATTAATTTAGCGTGTGTTCTTGTGTGCTGGCGTTATATGGTAGTTCCGCCTACAACGGCGTTTTCTCCTCTCGAGAATGTCGGTGTGCGCGCGCGCGCGCTTCAAAGGAGTCTCTGCTATTGATTTAGGAAGTTTCGCCGGGTCTGCGCGATGCCACTTGGCTTTATTGCCCCGCTTTATATACACTTCCGCCCTTCCAGTGTACAAGTGTGTGCGCGCTTACGCATTCTCTCTCTCATTCTTTCTTTATCACGCCTTCTCTCTATCACTTTCTCACTTTTTTACACGTGACGACACCAAGAGAGTTGGCACGCGTCAGCACTACGTGACTACAATGTTAAGATGATATAATGTCGAAACTTAAAGCCACTCGAAAAAGACAAATTTCGGTTGCATTCTGGGGTCATGTAGGTTTCCGAGGGAAATCGAAAAGGAAACGAGCCCAATTAGCCTTGCTCATGTGGACTATACCCGATCGAGCATGCGTCGTGATTCGTACCTTGTTCCCTTGCTCATTAGTCTCAACAACTACCGGAAGTTGGAATTGGGTGGTTATCCGACAATTTATGCATGTTCTCCTTCGCCTGACTACGTGTACATAAGTTTGATTTAAAAATCAGCTCAACCAGCTTGTCTGCCAAGGATTTTCCGGATCGCTGTACGTCCCTACCCTTTTCGTACTTCGTTTAAGCCACGCAAGATGCTACTACTTTCTAGTCAGTCTTTTTTGTCGTCACACGTCGATTTCATAAACTATATCCAACATAATTGTTTTCAGAGTTCCGGAATACAAGCATAATTAATTAAAAAGGCTAAGTTTAGTGAGACTTATAAAATTTATAGTTCTGCATAGAGGTCACCTCTGATATTGAGAATACTTAGATCATAAAATTTTTACGTCAAAAATGCCTGCTTTTCTTCTTTTATGATGTTTATAGAAATATTTTATACAACATTGGAAATCGAAACACTATTTTTACGCATCGATTTTTACACGCATCGATGTGTGTATGTATCTGCGTGTGTATGTATGCGTGTATATATGCGAGAGTGAGTATGTATATACTTGTCCCCAAGAAAAAAGAGTCTATAAAAGAGAGTATCCTGCGTTAAGAGGGGGTAAAATGCTTTCAATTTTTTTTATTTCGTACTCGTTCAAATTTTATTCTTGGATCATAAAATTATGCACAATTAGGGTAGATGTCCATATTGGTGTGGGTTTAACCTACTCTTTAGTGTTATCGCGCAATAACAGGCTATTTAAATTGTCTCAGAGATTCCGAACAACATTATATTGGCAATACAAATAATTATCTACTCGAAACAATTTTTTTTACTAAATAATATTCATGTTAACGACAACCAAGTACATATTTGTGTGCCCCGTATTAGTATGCTTGTACACATTTGTGTGTCCCCGATTAGTGTGTCTTGAAATTGTTATCATTCTAACAAAAATTATTTTCTAAACTATAACACATTTAAAACCAATTTTTAACTCTTTTTTTACATTGAATATTACTAAAATCCAACATGGTAAGAAATTAACCCTTTGAGTCACAGCGGTACATATATGTACCACCTTTACTGCCTTGGTTTTATCGACATATTCTGTAGGACTCATCGTTTTTCCTGATTCGTTTTAGTTCTTCCATCATGAGAGATGTGTATGGGTTCTTTGTAGATATTGTTGATATTTTTTTCATAATAAATAAATTAAAGAGAAAAATTCGCTTTTTTCGAATTAATTCATTAGTGAAAAAACGAGAGTTCAATCAGAAAAATTGTTTATATTTAATTGTTTATAACTAAAAGTTGTAAAGAATTTATAATTTTACAAATCTGACTTTAGATGCGTACTCCAAAACCTAAGAAATCAGTCTTTACTTTATATTTCGTTAATATTACATTACAAGTATATTATTATGTTATAAATATATATCTACAATAAAAAGACGCTTCCATTTTAATTTTTTTATACATGATATTTATTTTAAATAAATATGTAACAGGCATTTGTACATAGACGTCCTAGCCTAATCAGAAAGCTCCAATACCAGCACATACAAATGTGAACAAGTGATTTTTCACGTCCGTATTAGTAGACACCATTATTTAAATATTAAAATCGATTAAAAATCTTTATATTAAGGTTTATTATATAACATTAGACTATTTTATAATGGAATCAATTAGATCCCAACTCAAAATTCTTTTTAATCATTATTTAATCTTATTTTTTTAAATGTTATTTCTTAGCGTGTTTGGACAAGGAAAAACCGCGCAACTCCACAAATTGAGAAACATATTTTTGAAAATTTGTTTTTAATGTTATAATAAATGAAAACTAATTAAATAATTAATTTTTCTTAAACTTAATTAACTATACTGTATGGAAAAAAATATTTCAATGTTATTTGTTTACCCATTAATTTCTAGGGTGTATTTTAATTATAGGGCATACAAATAGGGACCGTTATCCTAGTATGTACTATACTATCAACTAGTAGAAATTCATTTCTACTTTATGTAGGCTAGTCATACCACCTGATAAGTAAGTGTCTGACTGTAATTACTAGAGCATCCCTCATAAGTCCACTCTAGTGGCCTGAACGAAACACTCTGTTTGTAGAAGAGTTTCGTTTTTTTGATCCTAGATTGTGTTATAACTATTTTTTGGTTCGTACATTTATATATATGTATACTGATTTACAATATCAGGAGGCTACAGCAAAATTCGAAATTATATGTTAAGTTTTGAATCTAACAAAATGAATTAAAAGCATTAAAAATATATGGAAAATTGTGTTTTATATAAATACTTTTTATAAATATCAAATAAAACTCCTTATTTCAATTAACTCCTTCTTGGTCAGCAGTCGTTATAAGAGAGAAAGACAGAGAGAGAGAGACAGACAGAGAGAGAGAAAGAGAGAGAAAGAGAGAGGAAGATAGAGGGAGACAGAGGAGAGAGAGCGAGAGAGAGAGCGAGAGAGAGAGAGCGAGAGAGAGAGCGAGAGAGAGCGAGAGAGAGAGAGAGAGAGCGAAAGAAACAGGAAGAGAGAGCGAGAGAGACAGGAAGAGAGAGAAACGCGTTGTCTTTGGCGCGAACACGGAGTAGTAGGCGGCAGCCAGTCCGCTGTGCTACATTGCTCCTGTGTGGCGCCATCTTAAGGCTATCGTTAGTGACACACTGTTGTGCGTTGCGTGGACTCAAAGCCCACATTATCTCGATTCTCTCTCCCTTCGAATTCACGCACGTTCTAACTCTAAATAAAACCCAATTCAAAGAAATAATAATATAAAAATAACTCTAAGTTGCATTGGTTTCTTGAAACTGCTCATTAATCTCTGAAAAAATAGGAATTGCTCTATAAACATCTGAAGTCGTATTTATACTACTTAATTTATTTATTTTATTTCATGATTTTGCCTCTAAGGTATTTATGTATATCAAAGTCTTTTAGCCATCACATGTGCTTCATTTTGTTTAGTTGAAATCCATATAACTATTACTTTTCCTTATATGATTTTCTATAGCCACCGTAAGTGATTACCGTGACTTTAACTTTCAGTCTTTCCTCTATCGTCTAAATTATTTCCAATTAAATCTAATTTGTCATCGAAATTGTGAATGCAATCTCCGGCAGACTAATTATCGCTTCATATGCTAACTGGATATATCATTTTATCTGTAATGTCTCTAATGGTTTTTCTAGGAAAATAAGTACTTGGCAAGCTTCACACATGGCGACGTACTCTGCCTGCCAGATAGACTGTGTGACTTTTTATAACTTCTCCACATTATAGGATTATCTAATAATTTGAGGTCAAGGCTTGAATTTGTCACCATGTCTAATTTCATGGTTATATATCAATCAAAAATGAAATTTGGCATTTTATGCCAACCCAAGATCTATGGTTTCTCTGCAGGAAATAATTGACAACAACGACAATGTCAAGCAAGTCTCGTATTCAGTTTGTCTAAGTCCTCTACATATCTTAAATCTTTAATTTATCTTGTCACCATAGGTATTCTCTGAGCCTTACTCTCTTTTATGTTAATAAAGTGTGATATCACATTCTTATTCTTTTTTTATTATATTCATTAATATAATGATTTCATTATTATTATTATTATACGATCTTAGAATTCAATTTTCATTTTCATCTATATATTTACCAAATTATTTTTATTTGCATTTCTAATTACTTCTTCCGTATATAATGTTATGTTATTTACTATCGGTACTTGGAAGCATTTGAGTTAATGAATGTAATTTGCGTGAATGTACTTATCTTTTAATATTCATGCCTGCAAGAGATAGGCTTTTGCTACTTTGAGTTTGGCATGCTGTGACCCGACGAAATTCCAATACCTCTGATAATATTATCTCTTCCTCAAGTATTTTTATTTTTTCTAATCGTCTAATGCTCCCTCTCTATCATAAAAATCATCAATCAAGAACCTGCTTTGGGATGAACCTGCCCCTTTTGTTGGAGCAGTTCATACCCTTGTGTTCCTTCTCCCCTTGGCATACACAGCAGAACCACAGCCTGCCAGGGGACTCTCGGTAGACATATGTCTATTTCTATTGCACCTATAGCATCTCTTATATGCCACTGGATATCTCTCGGGTCTTCTCTGGGACACGTTAACTCTGGTTATCTTTTTGTTTTCTTTTAAATTTTCATTTTCTGTTTTTAACTGTAATAAAAAAACATTTACATCTATATGTATATGTCTAAATTTATATCTGAAATTTTCACTTTTATTTTAATCTGCATTTTTTAACAGAAGTACTTTTAAATTTTATCATGGTGGAACACTATCACTTTTTTTTTTGTTGAAAAACCTTCTTCCTTTTTGCATTTTCCAAATCTTCTTTTCTGGAAAACGTTAAAAACGATTTTTGGTACATTGTCTAGTTATTTGATGGCGATCTCGGCCAATTTGTCATAAAATGGCTAGAAAATGCTCGAAAAATCGTTTCGTAAATTGGTGAAAAATGGATGATTTCCAGCAGGGATGGTATTATAACAATGGTATAATGTATAAAAGTGATATTTTTAGTGAAATTTCTAAATAACAAAAAGAAACTTTAAAGTTTTAGCTGTATTCTTTAAACAAAATTGAATTTCGAAATGTGGTGAAATGCATCATATTCAGCGAAAAATTTTCTATCAAAAGAGTACATAAAATAATCGATTTTTTCGACTTGTATAACACCACCTTATCCCTTTAAGTGATCTTCTTTTATGAGGTAATATCTGCATGAAGTAAATAAACTTACTGTTCTTGCCTTGTAAACACAGAATGGAGTAAAGTGTGTAAAAAACAAGGCACAGATTTGCATGCTAGAGGCGATATAGAAAAAATAGAATTATCACCATCTAGAAGTATATGCACGGAAAGCAGATTTGTTCATATTTCATTCAAGAATAGTTTCTATAGAGTAATAGAGAGTTCTTTCGTTAATTATAATAAATTTGGTTAATTTTAACACAAATAATTTTGATTTTAATATTTTATTTTCATCAAAGTATATTACACAGAATCATGCAAAAATATATGATAGGTAGTTTGTGAAGGTATAGAAAATTATATGAACATCAAATTTCAAACTTGACTTAAAATTTTAGGAATATCTTTGTTTTCATAAGAATTATGAAAATAAACTTCTGAAATTTCAAGTCATCATCTTGACTCCTTTCAAAAATATCCTGCGGCAATGGCATCCAGCCGCTAAGTCAGAAATGTTCGATTAACATGATAGTACTGAAAGACTACATATAGAATATTAGTTTATTATAAATAAGAGGAAATTGTGGGTAATAATACTACTTATTAGTCGAAAGAAATTTCAACCTAAAGATTATCCATGGAATTTATGATTGATAAA
Source organism: Torymus texanus (assembly GCA_036873485.1). NCBI lineage: Eukaryota > Metazoa > Arthropoda > Insecta > Hymenoptera > Torymidae > Torymus > Torymus texanus. Next base: position 9,696 of record JAYJLV010073859.1, read on the forward strand.
ATTATTTACTGTTTTTACCCATCTTTAACCATGGCTTGTCTCTTTAAGTTTGATCACTTTTTTTAGTATAAGCCGCTGTGAATATTCTAGCACAAATAGAATACATATACAGGACTTCAATCTCTTATGCATACAAGGAAAGCGTCGCTGAACCTGTATTTCTTACGCGTCGCAGAATACGAACTCCGTGTTTCTTGAGCAAACATCCCAGTGCTCATCTCATATCTAAGAGTTTACAGTTACAGAAGGAGAAACGAGTGAGAAAGAGAGAAAGAGAGAACACGAGGGATGGAGAGAGAGAGAGACGCGATCTTCAGTGCTGTAGTTGACTGTATAGGGACTTTATAGTACTAGTGAGTTTAATAGTAGCGAAAATTTTCAAGATGTGTTAATAATTTTCAGAAGACAATAATTATCATGACAATAATTTCGTTCTTGTTGTACTCCAATATAACATAAATTTGATGATAGAACTCGAAGATTATGTAGAATAATTTTATATTTTAAATGCATACACAAGTGAAATAAACATATTTTACACAATCATTTTAAATTAACCACACACAGTATATTGGTTTTTGTAATGCAATTATAAAGTAAAAGTAAAAGATAACAGTTTTTAATAAATTTAAGGACATTTAAGATTTGATCATTTCTATATTAAGAAATCGGGTTCGGGATAATCCGTTACCGGTACTAGTTCAATTTTAACTGATGAATTTTCAAGCTTCTAAACTGTACATCATAGGTCAGTATTGACAGTTCTTATGCACATACAAACCTTCTTCTGCTTGACAGAGTATAATCAATTCTCATTAATATTAGGTTTATCTTTAATTATCTTTATAAACTTTGTTAATGCATTTTCTTTATTAATTTTCTATTTCTATTAAATCATTAAATATAGAAAAGCTTTTAAATATTGCAACTACTTAAAATTTTTGAAGCATTAAAATAATTTTGGGATGCAGTAAAATTTATTGCAATATAGATGCAAAATACAGTTTTACAAACGCGTGTTGATTACCGCGTCCTAAGGCTGCGCTGATCACCGTGTGGGTGTAAATCATTACTTAAATTAAATTATAACTTCTGAAGATGTAGAATATTTTGAAAAAAACGCCGGGTTGGCTAAATTTTCATGCAATTTTTTAGTGCTATCATATACTGGGGCTTGGCATATTTTTTATATGTGATAAAGTAAGAAAAAGATATGCTTATGATGATGATGGAGAAATGTGTAGAAGTGCTGCATACATAATAAAATCAGAAACGTCAATTAGAAACGTCTTCACTTAAGGAAATAAAATAAAATTAAAAATTTTGAAATAACATCTAGAATCAATAAAAATATTTTATATTTAAAATAATATACTTATAGGAGTGATAAATTAAGTTAGAGGAAGCTACGTACCAATAAATTGGCAGCGGATTTTTTAACGTTGTGTAAAAGTTTAAAATTTGTGCCCAGTACCCGTAGAAAATATCTAAATTTAGTCCTTTTTCGATGTCCTATGAGATTATTCTTGTTTAAATGTGAGTTCTAGGCAAGGAAACATGTTCCCCGAACTATTGCTGTTTGCTTTAAGTAATAAAATATCCGAAAACCATAGACATACACACGTACCTACTCGACTACCTACCTACCTACCAGCCCACCTACTACCTGTCTACCTATCGACCTGCCGATTTGCCTAACTGCCGGCCTGCTTACCTACCGACCTGCCCTCCTAACTACCTGCTGACCTTTAAAAGAACATCTTGAAAAGATATTAAGCAAAATGTCGAAAAGAGTTAGATTCGGTATGAAAGGTATAGGTGCAGCAGGTACGGAAAAATTAAAGGGTGCGGTGGAGGGGGTGAAAGGGTTATTAGAGTTCCTTTAAAATAATATAAAATTTAAAAGAATTTGACGCTAAAATGTAGAGGGGAAGTGGAAAGGAAGTGAACGGGGGTAGAAGGGATTGAGGGAGTGAAGGGGAATGGCGAGGAATGGAGGAGGTGGAGGGGGTGGAAGGTGTCAGAGGAAAATGGAGGGGATGGATACCGAACATAACGGTTAAAACTATTATATATATTATATTTATCTGTGACTTTCCGAAATAAATAAATATTTTTAATTTCGAGTTTTCAGATTCGCATTGGTGTTTGAAATCAAGACAAATGATATTAAATGGAGCATTGAATATATGATTTCATATCTAAATAATAAATTTATTACCATTGTTATTAGACTAATTAGCGGCCATGTCTCAGAAAGCGCTTTCATTTTTATAGTTATTTCGGGAAGAAAATAAAATTGTAGTGCAGTGGTCCCGAACGACCTAGGCTATAAACGGGCTAAACCAGCGGGTGCTGCTGGGACTTGTAAACCATAAGTACGCAGAGACAAAGCACACAAAAGGAAGTTGTAATGGTTACATCGGTTAAGCCCGGACGAGACAAAGCGAAATTTCTTATCCGCTTTGATGAAAACGAATATGAACTTCTTAGGGGCCCGCGCTCCAGGCGGACTGCCTGCCAACACATCTTGGGACTGCCGACAATCTTCGGCGCGCAAGTGTGAAGCTCCTCACGCGAGCACCGCGGGTGTGTAATGTTTACCAGCGGGAGCCGTCAATCCGGTACAGCTACGGCCCCCTGTTCACGCATTGATTGGGCACAATCCCCCATACTGCACGGACCGACGCGCAGTTTTTCTGCATTAAAGCAGCCCAGCACAGCATGGATTGTTGCTGCTTTGCTTTGACCGCTGCATGACAAATGAGTGTGCACGCCACGAGTCAGAGACTGCGTTTTTTGTTCGACCAATCTCTTTGTTTATCGTTTATCTGATTTGTTAATCTTTTATCCAACTAGTTCATTGTTTACTTAAGTTCTATTGTTCGTGTAATTTCATTATTGTTTATTTAATTCTTTCAACGTTATTTTATTTGTTTATTGGTTATCGTAATGTGTTTATTGCTAAGTTCAAGATTGTTCATAGTTTATTTGATTTTGTTGCTTATTTATTCAGGCCTTATTGATCTGCGCATTAGTCCAAGTGAAGTACGTGAGTATGGCAGACCGGTTTCCCTCCTTCTTTTCTTCCATCCTTTTTTCCCTTTTTCAGCAACATCGAGATAAAGTTTAACGGTGCATGAGCGAGAATCGATGAGCGGTCGTCAGGTATGCCGACAGGTATATACCTGGCAGGCGAAAGGAATTATGGTTATTTCAGACAAATGTACAAAAAATCACATAAAATTGATTTTAAAAAATTGGTCACTCATATGGTTATTTCGCGGAGCCACAAATGTATAATGTTAGAAGCGCATTTTTCTATTTTTTCAGCTAATTTTAGTCTTAAAAATACCGATCTATTTTCCTCGCATGATAAGAGTCTCTTTCTGCACTAATTGAATGAATACAATATGTAGCGTGGAGTGAATCGTTTTTTTTCAATTCGTGCTCAAACATCATCCTAATATCTTCTTTCGTCGCCGAGTTATACACACTCGTGCGTGCACGCATAACATGCTTACATAAAGAAAATACATACGTACTAACGCCAACACCCTCACATAAATCCACCCCAACATGCACATAAGTACAGGCAAGTACACGCAAGCATTTTCTAAAAATTGCATAATTAGACTTAACGAGATAAAAAGTGTATTTAAATTCACCGAAATCTCCTAGTTGAAAAATTTATACGTTACAATGACGTTTCTTTAAAAATTCATTTTGTCACAATTACTTTTTCCTAGTGAGCGAAGCCCCGCTGACGCGCGCCAATCAGTACGTAATCGTTTCTGGTAAACAAAATATGGCTAGGCGACAGCTTTAATCACCCCAGCAGTCAAAACTCGACGGATGCACCGCAGCAGCTAGCGGTTGGCACTCGGTAAACTTGTTACCGCGTAGTGGCGCTTTTAATAATCTGCGCGTCAAGGGCCTCCTCTCCGTCAGCGTACCACATTATTATCGCGTCGCGCAAGCGGCGACGTGCGAGTTCGACAGCGCTTGTGTCTGATGTAAATAGCGACGCCCGTAATCTCGGCGATTCTGAACACGTCTATATGGATATGAAGCGAGCGTATAGCGACACAGGCTAAATCTCGCGTCACAATGTACATTGTCGAACAAGCTCTGCGAAGCGAGTGCAGTAATACACGGAATCACGCACATACCTCGCATCGGCAGTCTCGGCGGTTTACGAGACCGCATTAGCATAATCTCACGATCCGATTTTCCCGCTCTTGATAAAAAGCACATTCCGCTCATTTTACTGATTATCATTTCTTCTTAACACACGACGTATGTTGTTTTTGAGCATATAATTGATATACAACTATGCGTAAATAAAAATTGTTACTGTAAAAAGAACTTATATACTTTTGCTAAATAAATGACATTTAACTGACGATTAAATCGACTTGTAACTTCAATCGTCTATACGTATTATGAAATAAGTTAACATACAATATTTGATTTGAGAAGTTTAAACATGAAGAATATTTTATTCAATTTACAAATATCAAGATTATGTAGAGTCTAATGCGATCTTTCTCTCTACTTTTTTATCTTTGCTTGCATGCAGAAATGTATCATACAACTTCTATTCAGTGGCATTTCAAATTTTATAATTACATAAATTTAAATTAGAAGAATATAGATTTGTTTCTAAATGATATTTTAATGTAAAAAACTATTGTGAAAATAAGAATTTGGTGTTTTACTCAATAATTTTTTTGAAGAGCTGTATTGTAAATTCTGCTTTAAGTGAAATAATATACTTAACAACTACCATTATATTGAATTATTATTTTACTACATATAAGTATTATATTAGATGGTACTGTTAGCCGCATCATATAAAATATTATTTTCACATGGTAAGGGTACTATCAATAGTCGGTAAGCTTTTAGAACATTATGATACTTTGTAAAACTTGTGAAAAAATTAGTCAAAATGCTAATGATTTTGTAAAAAATTGCAAAAAGTTTTAACGGCGCAATTAAAATATTATATTCACAAAAGAATGTGGTCAAATTAATTAATCTTAAGTTGAAAAGGTAGAATATGCCTATGTCACAAATAATTTTAGTTACGTGAAGTATATTATTCTTTTCTTAAAACCATTTAACACGTACTTTTTAACATTTTGTTAGCATTATTCCAAATTTCTTCAGAGAGTAGAATAACATTTTTTTCCAAAGTTAATTTGAAACTGCTGCCGTGGCAGGACTTATTTAAGCTTCTTAGTAAGCTGTGCATTGTAGTACTCAGTAAAGTATTCATTGAAACCGTATATGATATTAAAGAATTTACACAGTTTTTACTGAAAAAACGCATTTTTCGAAAAAAAAAAACTGTTTTGGCTAGAATTTGGCTTTTTTATAAGAGAAGTTTGACACAATGAAAAAAATTTTCGAGTCACAAGATGTTCAAAAACGTGCGTTGAGGTAATCTATGTTGAAATTCAACGATTTTGAGATTTTGCTTCCTCAAAGAAGAAGCTTTGTAACGGTGAAAAAAATTTTTGAGACAAAAAAAGCTTAAAATGATATTTTAAGGTGAAATGTGTTGAAA
>JAYJLV010073870.1:0-15264 GCA_036873485.1 Torymus texanus
AGAGAGAGAGAGAGAGAGAGAGAGAGAGAGAGAGAGAGAGAGAGAGAGAGAGAGAGAGAGAGAGAGAGAGAGATACGGATGGTACTGGCCGGGGGTTGAATTTGACTTTCAAAGAAGGCTCATTGATGCGACCATTTTGGAAATTCCGATGCTCCCTTCCTTCCTCTCCCCTCGCAATTAACGAGTTTATTCGACGCGAGAGGGCGCCTCGTCGATGGGTTAATTATACGGGGAATCGGGCAAAAGAAGTATTATGCGCATATATGAGAGAGAGTCAGGATGTAGAGAGAGAGAGAGAGGGAGAGAGTGAACGATAGAGCTAATTAAGTGGAATAGGTTGTGATGCAGTCGGACGAGTCGAGTTGTGAAAAGCTCGTGGAATATATAATACATGCTCCGCTGATGAAATTCTTTATAGCGTGTGTGTGTGTATATATAGAAAATTGAAAGATTTTAATATCCTTAATTTGGATTAACTCTTTAATCAAGCCTTAGCTCTCCATACGGATAATGGAATGTAAATTAATTAGTCTTTATTAGACGATTAAAATCGTCCAACATGAATTCCACCACTATAAATACCATCGCCCTCATCCGTCTTCTTCAGAGCTATAACAATTTTTTCGCGGGCTTCGTATAACAGACACCAAATTACTATTAATTAAATTTAAGTAATTACTATTCGCCAACTAAGTCTCTCAAAAGACGTGGCCGTGGTACTACGAAGCACCTTCCGAGTAATAAGAACAGATAAATCTTCCTGATTAAAATATCCGAGGCAGTGGCGGCAGCGGCGAGTTCTAATTAAACAAATGGAACAGTTTCGAGTATACGCATAATCAAGAACCAAGAAGTAGAAGGGTGGTATAGGTACATATACGACGCGCTTGCGTGAATCTCAATACCCCATACACTCGTGGCAATGCGTTATCGTGCCCTAGGGGCTCAGCAGCAACGTCAGTAGTAACAGCAGCATCGTCGTCGCGAGTAGCAGCAGCAGTAGCAGTAGCTTTGACCGGTGAAAATGAAACGCGACCTTCTTACACACCCTTTCGCTAGATGCTCGCTCTTTCTCCTGAGGCGCATTTCATCACATTTTCTCGGGGGCGAGAGAGTCTCTTTATCTAAGCACGTGCGCGTGTGTGTGTGTATAGCCCTTCAAGTCGTCGTCGTTTTGTCTGCTATCTCGTTGCAACTAGTGAGAAGGCGAAGTCTCTATCGGTGAGCTCGTTTCTCTTGCCTCAGGAGGAGTGCCTAGAACTGATAATTTTGAGAAAGTGGATCGGCTTCTTCTTAATTTTTTTTTTCTTCTTTTTCTCTCTGTAAGGTTTCGTCTTAATTGTTTTCGGAAGTTTATGAAGCTTATCGGCTAACGCGGTCGGAAACTTTAGTGGGTTAACCCAGTTATGCTCTATCGACTATTAGTAAACTCGTGGCGGCCGCAGTGACGATAACATTGGAAAAGTTGTAGCCATTGTACACGCGTTTTATTTTATTTCAACGTTTACTTTTAACTTAACCTAAATTAATAGTTAGTTCAAAGTTTAATACTTGATGAATTAATATTTGTAATTAATTTCTGTAATCAATAATATATATTATATTCTCTCACTCTCACCAACATTCGCCACAAAAACAAAACTTCCCCTTCCAAAATTACTTTCACAACCCTTTTATTCTCTAACCCCTTTCCCCTCTCCATCCATCCTACCACAATCCGATTGCCGCGTAAAGATTAAGACCCTTCGGGTAGTGCGTGTAGGTGTCTGTTCGAGCGCGAATTTCGTTACTCCTACTACTACTACTTCTACTACAACTACAACTACTACTACTACTACATCACCAATTTGAAGTGAGCAGCCGATCGTGAGAGAGAGAGAGAAAGTCCCCGCGGTGGTTATCGATGCTCCGCGAGCGCCAAGACAAATATCGAACTGCCGGGCGCAGCTCTCTATGTGCTCTCTCGTTAAACGCATTACTCCGAGAGCAGCGCTGCGCTTGTGACTGTCGTGCCGGAGGAGGAGTAGGAGGGGAGAGAAAGAGAGAGAGAGGTGAGAGGGTTAAGATAATTAGGAAGTTTTAAATGTGGTGGGGAGAGGGAGAGAGAGAAAGTTGAAGTATTGAGCTTTTGGGGTTATTTTGATCTAAAGTAAATGAGAGGTTTATTTTTGTTTTGCTTGGAATGATGATCGTTGTGTAAAACATTAGTGAAGTGCACAATGTAAAAGCATGGTAAAAACAAAGTCTACCTCGATTTTCGAAATGTTCAAATTAACCATAATATTGAAACCTTTATATACATGTCTATAAACACTTTACGATCCATGATTTTCATTATTTGCTAGCACTCTTATTCACAATACACAACTTCGCCTAGGGCCGAGTTCAATTTCGCCAACCTCAAAGAACAGACGCAGTGTGCACTCTCCGACCACCACCGCAGCAGTCAGACAATCCGAATAATCAACTGCTCGAGTCCTTGATTTCTCTCTCTCTCTCTCTCGCTCTCTCTCTCTCTCGCTCTCTCTCTCTCGCTCTCTCTCTCGCTCTCTCTCTCGCTCTCTCTCTCGCTCTCTCTCTCGCTCTCTCTCTCTCGCTCTCTCTCGCTCTCTCTCTCTCTCGCTCTCTCTCTCTCTCGCTCTCTCTCTTTCTCTCTTTCACTCGGACTCGTGCAGCTCGAGCGTGCAACTGTTCAAAACTATCGAAACGTTTGTGTGCGCACTTGGACTTGGCCTTTCTCTCTATCTCTCACTCATTCTGCGGCGATCGCGCCAACTTCATATTTACCGTTTCGACCGACATGAATGCTAGAGTGTAGAAGCTCAAAGGTTCTGGCCCTTTTATGATTCCACGAGAGAGGGAGAAAGGGAGAGAGGGAGAGAGAAAATCGATATAATCGAATTCCACGAATGCTGAAGCGAACAGTTGCGCGATTAGGTGCGTGCCGGTTGCGTTTAAGGTGAGCGAAGGTCGTAAACACGAGTGAAAGGCTTTTTTTTCTAGAGGGAAAGAGGTTTTATTATTCAAATGAGAGAGTGAAGGGAGAGATGGGTTGGTGCGTATCTTCCACGAAATTTAGGAGCACGAGTGTAATTCAGGGACGAAATTATCGTAGGATGAACGAGCGAGCGCAGAGGGGAGAGTTTTTTTTTTGCTGGGTTTCTCGCTGATTTTTGCATGCGAGAAGCGGCGTGAGATTGCACGTTGCGAGAAGGATGAAGCGATTTAGGGTCAGCGGTCGTCGTTTGCATAAGGTGCGATCAAAATTGGCTAGATTCTGCTCTCTTGATTTAATGTCTTAGTTTTGAGAAAATTATACGTTTGGGTATACATTTTTTAGTAAAGTATTTACTATTTGTTATTTTAAATAAAATTAAGGGTTGGTTGTTGTTAATGAAATGTTTTTCGTACTCCTAAAAAGTGAAGAATTTCGAGAATATGAAATTTCAATATGAAATTCCAACGTTATTACATTACTCGAAAGAACGGAGCAACATCGGATTACTAAAAAATGTCTAATAACACGAACTTCAGTGAATAGTCATAACTAACTGTATTTAATTTGAATTAAAAGCATGTATAAAATTCTTCTCCACGTAACCCAACAAAATATAACAATCCATAACGAGTATTTCAATAAAATTCTTCTCAACGGCATCCCTCCCGACAACATTGTATTCTCGAGTTCACCTGAAAATCTCCAAAAAAACATACATACAGAGATTCATGCATCCTCCTCGGTCCGCTTAACCCTCTTCGCAAATCAGCGAGCTTTTCACTGATAAAATTGAGTGGCAGCAACGGCTATACCACACCGTCCGTCCGCTACACACAAAACTACTCGACGAAAAAAACGATCGCATTCAAGCAATGCACACACACATCCACAGAAGCTCTCCTCGGTAAACGATAGACAGAAAGAGAGAGAGAGAACGTTTTACCGCGGCTCGAAAATTTCCGTATATATGCGCACATATATATACATCTATACATGCATACACGGGTGCGTGGATCGAGCGAGAGCCATCGGGTATTTACAGATGCAGCGGCGCGTGGAATCCGTTAAATTTGCAGGCGCGCTCGAGAGTTTGATTCGCTCCCTCTCTCTTTCCCGCTTTGAACCTCCACGCGCGCGTGCACACGAGCATGAGAGACAAAGAGAGGAAGAGGAGAGAGAGAGAAAGAGAGACACGCGGCACGGGGCAGCGATTTCTGCGGCCCATTCGTCCGCGATTTCGGCCGGGACAATGGACTGCCGCGCTCTCGCGCGCTTTGCCAATGGATTACAGGTGTAACCCTCCCCTTCTCCCCCACCCCCGTTCCTATACTCTGCGTCGTCGTTGGAGAGTGCCAATTCGGCGCCGATTTCTCTCTCGGCCGCGCGTGGCATTGATTTGCTCTCTGTTCTCTCTGCTGCTGCTGCTGCTGCTGCTGCTGCAGTCGATTCGCGACGAGTAGTAACGGCAATTTCGGCCAGACGCGTCAGTCAAAAGTTCAGGGGCCGACGACCGATGTGTATGTATAGATATATGTATGTGTGTGTATGACTGTGAGGTTGGAGGACATTTTCGAAACGAGGGGAGAGTGAGCTTGGACAGGATGAATGAACAAAGGGGACAGAGAGGGTGGGGGAAGGTTTTTGATTGGATTACCGAGGGGCTTGTCTTGCTGTTATCGGGATAACCAGGCCGCGGAAATTGAATGCTCGATATAATGATATTTGTGGTAAAATCATTCGAATTTTAGAAAATGTGGACATAGAGATTGTACGAGTGATGCATTTTTAATGTTTGAAATTGATATAATATGTTTAATATTGGGGGGCAATTGTTTTATTAATAAATTTTTTAATGCGCAATTTTCGGAGCACCTGGCGATTGGCATTATAAATAAAATCAATAAATTTTAAAAGATTGAAATTTGGCGTGATATGAATTTTTAATCATTAATAAAGACTGAATATAAAATCATTTTATAATGACGCTATGTAAAAATTATATTGCGTATTAAATAACGTATAATATTACATATAATAATTTAATTATTATATAAGTACCTTCATCCGGTATTACTAAATCCAATAATTCTCGAAAATTACAATTCTCCGATTCCTTCTCTTGAGAAACATAATAAAATACTCCCGCCGAATCAAATTGGCCAATAGTTGACGCGCTCTGCTCGCCGAATCTTCATAATGAAATCATAGCTCCACGAAATTGACACAGAGAGAGAGAGAGCAGACGGGAAAGAGCGAATATGCAGAGAGATGCGCAGACAGACGATGAGATAGCTCGAAGACTCACTCGACGCTTGCATTCTCTTAAAATAAACACTCGCGCGCGTGTGTCGCTGGTTAACATATTCAACCGCCAGTCACGCTAGAGAGAGACACACATATATATACGTGTATGTGGTAGGTTAGGATACCCCACGAATAAACAGATATACATACACACGTATACGAGGATACGTGCAACGCGTACAACGAGACGAAGGGACAAGTTGAGCGGCAGTGGCAGGCTAAATTCTTAATTACCTCGAAAATGAGTTTTGCATCGTCCATGAGAACCAAGCACGAACGAGCGAGTGAGAGCGAGTCAGTCGCTCTCTCGCGGAATCTCGAGTGAAAGAGGGATTTTCATGCGGACCTCATCCGTCATTCCACTTTCTCTCTCTCTCTCTCTCTCTCTCTCTTATCCACCCACACCCAAGCCTTCTATAGTAGAATGAGAGAGTCGCGCACGCCCAAGGGGCTTTAGCGTAAAAATTGTACATTTTAATTTCGAGCCGGAAAATTAAATTTCGTTCTCGCTCGCTCACTCGTTGCCTCGTGTATTTTCCTTTCTCGCGCGTTCCCGTGCACACGTGGATGCGCTCGACCGTGAGGGAGAGGGAGTGGGAGAAAGAGAGAGAAAGCTGTAAGGTCGGGGAGGAAAACTTCTTTCACGGCAAATGTCATTAGACCTACTTTCTCCCCGCGTGCAGCTGCAGCTGTGTCTGTATATATATAGGCGCGTGTTCTCGAACTTGCGAGATTGGAAAAGTCTCGCTAATTACACGGCTAATGGAGAGAAGTCATCCGGAGGATCTCTCGTTATTTAAGGATACTCCTCTCTCCCCTTGCTTCCTAAATATTTCACGCCTTTCAGCAAAAGAGGCCAGCTAGAGAATCTATGGCTTCGTTTCGCGTACAAATACCATGCTCGTGTATTTCTCTTCTTCTTCTTCTTCTGCTTCTGCTTAATGCGCATCGTTAGTTTACGCTTGTAGTATAAACAATGCCTCGCTCGCTCGCTCATATAATTACTGCTGCCCCACGATACTTTGCCTCTTAACGAGCGACCTTGCTCGCATTCCTGCATAGCGAGAGATAATTCGACTTTTCGTAAGCACGTACGACTCATGATTTCCTTTCGGATTTTCCAAAAAGACACGCGCGCACAGGTTCCGGAAAATCGAGGCCAAAGTTTCACCACCTCCCTGTACCAACCACCACCTCATCCACAAAACCACATTCGTACATATATGTATATACATACAGATATATATACGTGAACTACATACGCGAATCGTCGTCGTCGTCGTTGCGGCCACAAGGGGCCCTATACCTCCACCTTCTTCTTCTCTCCTACCGACCTGCAAACACACATATAAACGCACTCCTTCCATATATATATATATATATATATATATATATATATATATGTCCGCACGTACAGAGCTCGGTCGCTCTTGTGCAAGCTCGTCGTGAAATCCGCGTAATTAGGGGACTGGCGCGCGAGCAAGCGAGCGAGTGAGTTGGTCGCCGACCGACGAGGGAACTTCCCTACGTGTGCTGCAAGAGTACTGAACGAACAGCGAGGGAGAGAGAGAGAGAGTAGAAAAGAGAGAGGTAGAGACACTGTTACCCAGACGGTCGAGTTAAAGATCGTGCCAACCCGAGGACCATCCCACAGCAGTACGGGTTAAACTCTTCCCTCACTCTCTCTCTCTCTCTTTCCCTCTAGTATCGCCCGACAATAGCCCGACCGGACTACTTGTTAATAACTGGCCGGTAGAGTAGAGGAGTAGTCGTAGTAGTAGTAGTAGTAGTAGTCGTGCGGTTGTCCCTCTCTCCCTCTCTTTTGCTTTTGAGCTCTAACACTGGATTTTCGGGGTACAGAAGACGAGAACGGCAGCGGCAGCGGTAGTATGGTTATAAGGGTTTTTAAAGGGAGGTAAGGGGGGGTTTACGTACGTAATCTGCTAACAGCTTCGCGCGCGCGCGCGAGCGAGAACGTTTTTGCGAGGGGATTGCGTGCTGAGATAACGGGACAACGAGCTTAGAAGATACCATGGCCAACGACGACGACGACGACGACGATGAGGATGAGATTGTAGAGGAGAAAAGGTGGTGGGAGGGAAGTGTATATGCAACGTGCGGAAAATGAAAACTTTTTGCGATTTTTAGATTGGCGCGGGTAAAGGGTGCTGCTTATGAAGAGAATTAGGTGGGACATTTTCCGAGTAAATTTTAACGCAAGAGATAAGGAAATGTGAGTGTGGCTATTGTATGCGTGATTTCGAGAGATTCTCGAATTCTTGTTATGATGGAGCGTTGCGTATTTTTGAATGTGAAAGTTTCGTCAAGGAAATGCCGAGAGGCGAGCGCGACGATATTTTACGTATTTATTTAGTATATATACGGAGATGTTCAGGGTCTGAGACGCGTGCAGTTCTAAAGCAAACGGCGAAACTTGTTAAATGGTAATCCTCTACCTTTAAAATGTAAATTTCGTTAATTACTCGAAACATCGGAGGGGAACTAGTCGCATCTCAAAATCACATCCGGAAAACGTTAACGCGAGCGCGAAGAGTCGAAAACTATTTTCCAACGTCGCCTCAGCTTTACCGTATAAATTTCCGCTAGTCATCGCGTTACGATGCAAGTTTTGCGCGTCTTCGGTCGACTCGAACTACATCATCTTGAATATTCACCTCATTGTAATATAAATATAGTTCGTCCGAGACTTCTGCGCCATCTTCCTTCTTTCACCGTCACCGCACATTGCTCTCTCTCTCTCTCTCTCTCGAATTTTTCTTTCTCACTCACTCACCGTTTCATCTCTGTCTCGTGCTCTTTCTCTCTCTCTTCTCTCCCACGAAATGAGATGCATGACTTACCACTGCAGCGTGCCCGTAGAGTCGCTAAAAGAGAGACGACAGCGCGAGAAATCGCATAAATTAAGGCTAAACTCGGGCCCAACTAATTTCGATGTTAATTAACTGCCGCGCTCTATATATGTCTACCCTAGCTAGCAACGTTAAAGGAGGATTCAAAGGCCCGCGTGGAATTCCAAGTCTCCGATGTCCTTACCTATATATATATATATATATATAACTACATACATACATCTATATTCGTTTTCACCGGACGACGGCCAGGCGAATTCAATTTAAGCAAATTTAAGAAGCGGTGAAATAAATTGCACACGGCAAAAGGTTAAGGACGCTCCTCATGTGCACTCGGTGAACGCTGACAAGGCGGAACGACCACTCACTCTCTCTCTCTCTCCGTATATATGTGTATGTATGTATGTATATATATAGGTTCGCTTGGTAGACAGAGAAGAAAAGAGCTACGTACGCCCCGGAGATATTTTCAAAACTTTACTTGAATTCCGCTCGGTCGTGGCGTTCCAACGAGCCAGCTAGCTCGTCCTACCCGAGTTAATGCCAACCCCTTCCTTCGTCGCTGCCGGGGAGAGGAAGGAACAAGGTTGTAGTAGAGGAGAAATATTCCCCGGGCTCAGAAGTCGAGGTTCGAAAAATGCGCAATTAAGAGTACGTTATAGGTACACGGGATAGGTTAGATTAAATATTACATGCTGATGTTCATTGACAGACTATGTTATCGGTTCGTACGCGAATTCTTGGTTCTTGTCTATACGCGCGACATTGATTAAAAGTGCGCGTAACGTTACAAACTCTCTCTCAATGCATAAAAGCTGAGTAAGTTTATATCTATCTCGGCGCGTTGCTGTACAAGAAACCGCGAATATACCGCAGGCATCAAAGTCAATGGTGGTCTGGATATAGGATATAAAAGAGAATCTTAAATTTTCACGGATTAATTCAGTTAAAAGTTGCCGGATCATGCGCTCCCCCTTATGACTATGCTGCTCTCTCGCTCACTCTCTTAGCACAGCTCCAACACGCGCAAGCGCGCGCCGTTCAACCGAAACTCACTTTAAGTTTCAGCATCTTGTATGACATTAATTATGTTCATGTAAAGCGAGTTTGACAAGTAAACGTAAAATATTCTCATTTTCAAAGTTTATTTTCAATCTTCGCGGGAACTAATTAAATTTTGCTCTCTCTCTCCTCCATCGTGCCACAACTCTTTTGGCTTTTCGTGTTTCTTTCATACGGATATATCCTGTATACGTGTGTGTGTTTGTGCACTGACTTTTTATGTCAGGCTTTTTCCGCCTCTCCATCTGCGGTGCTGGAAACTTTTTTGAGTTTTCCAATAATTGTAAGAGTTCCATACAGAGAGATAGAAAATTACTGTTTACTCGGTACCATGGTACTTTTATCTTTTTATGATACTGTAATAATGCTTTTTGATAAGAAATATGAAATATTGTTAGTAGGGTATACATTTGTAATAATTTGGCAAGTAAATACGCACATGAATATGTTATGATATTCAAGTCAGAGTTAAATAATAATATTCATTGACAATAACAGTTCATATTTACATTAAACACAATACAAACAGCAATACGTAATGTTTCTATTTGTGAATAAATTTATATAATATATATAAAATATAAATATCATTTTTAATAATTCTTGTCATAATAGTAGTATAATACTATTGTTTATTTACAAGTTAACTTTGATTAAAATTAAATAAAATACAGTAATGCAACGAATATTGCTGTTACGTCAAACCATAATACATAAAATAACCATTCTGATCAACATCAACACTATCATTACCAAATTATGCCTTGTCAATTCGTTCTCTCGATCACTTATTCAAGCCCCGACGGCTAAAATTATATCTCCCCGACTAATGTACGAAATAAACTTCCCTTCTCCAGCGTCTGCTTTTTCTCTTGGCAACAATTAATTTTTAACATCCCAAGCATACGTTGACCCATCCACCCTTGACCTCTGCCCACGTTATCCGTTGGCTCGGCCAGGCGGCAGCCGGAACCATCCCCGAAAAAATGCCAAGTCGTAAACCTCCCTTATACGAGATCCCATACGCGCACACATGAGAGAATATAAAGTGTACAACGTACGTATAGCACGCTTGTACATATATATACATAACGACGTGCATCAGGGCGCGTGCAAATTGCATTAGCCGAGATTTACGCGTCAGTTATCAACGTTGGAGCTCCCCCTGATGTTGTACAGCTGATAGCCTCAGCTAGCCAAAAATGAGTTGCTGCTGCTACTACACTGGACTGAATCTCTAATTGAGTGCCATGTGTTCTCTTGGTATAGTGATAGTAGTATAGCGTAGCATTTTCGTGCCGAAGTGCAAGAACGGGGCTAGAATAATGGCTAACCGCACGCCGACGACGTTATTCAAGCCTTTTACTTTACGCGCGCGAACACCCGACGGGTTGTTACGCGCGAGTTCGTTGACCAGCAAGACGACGGCGACGACGACGACGACGAGGACGACGTAGAAGGGTCGTCGGGAGCGAGGTCTTGTTAAATGGGTGTGCAAACGGTGTGGAGGAGAGAGAGAGAGGGAAACGAAAATTCGGGGCTGTAATGAAATTTACGCGAGCGAAATGCAGTCGCCACCTAGTGTACGTACATATATGTGTGCAGCTCCCACGACCGGATGGCAAAAGTGAATTTTGAGCTGGTTAACGAGTGACAAAATGCGATCCGGTGTGAGTGTGTGGGTGCGTGCGTTAGTGTGTCGTTTGTCACTTGACAAATTGTCGGTTTTCGGAAGGTGGACAAAGGTTTAGGGAAGGTTAGATTTAGTAGTTACTTGAATTTGGTTCGTGCAATGTCGTTTCATTATTTTGAGGCAATTTATTCATTTTTTTTTTGTTTTTAAATGTAAAATTTTCATAACAAAATTGGTCGAATTGCGCGAAATCACATAAAATCCTTTTGAGAATTTATTCGAATATTAAAACTAAAACCATATATATTTTTTTTACTTTTCCTCCGAAACTTTTATAAATGTTTTATTCACGTGTACATTTTTTTTCTTTTACAAAGCCCTACTCGCCCGTATCGCTTTTACCATCATAACAATTCGAATATAGTTTTACTTTTTCAAAGTGCCGAATCCGCTGAATCCGTAATGCTCCTTGGGCGCAAATTTCGTTACAACCAGCGAGCACGTCCGATGTATGTATGCGCATGCATGCGACCACCGCTTCGCCTAGAAAATTCACGAGCGTATACATATTCCGGTGCGCTACACGCGCCCACGCCGAGATAAGTGCAGAGAAATGCAAAATTTCCGTTTTAATTAGCAAAGAGAGGGAGAGATGAAGGTAGCATCGTGTTTTGCTACTATAATCTTTTTTTTTCTCGTGGTTTAAAAATGATATACTATTGTTGGTAGGTGGGAAAAATATTTCCGGTCTATCATGGAAAATGCTCCGAGTCAAAGTTTTAATTTATAAATTCAAAGTTTTCGTTACAATAATAGATTTTTCAGATTCAAAGGCTATAATGTTCGTGAATTGCTTACCATCATCGTAAAAGAAATTAAAATCTATTTAACAAAGTGAAATAACCCTTTTTCATTGGAAATTCCGAAAAATCTCAATATACCGCCTTTTAATAGGTGTTAAAAATCTTACGAAATCGTAATTGTATACGACTCTCATGAACCTATCCTTTCGTATTATTACTAAAACTTCCACGAACGTTTAAGAACTCTAGACAACATAATACTTCCAAGTGTAATAATCTTTTTAACGCAGTTATCGCAAATGGTACGCTCGCACCGAGGGCGCAATACACTTAGGGGGGCTAAAGTCTCCGAATGACGAAAATTCACGACGTCGAGCGATAATGGCGACGCTTAGCCGCTCGCGGTAATCTTCGCGTATTCGCCGTTGGTGAAGGAAAAAAGCCCGTAGTTTTGACGTCTAAGTATTCGCAGCCACGCTAAAGGCGGTTTAAGCTTCCCACCGTAATCAGCCGAATGGATTCGCTTGCCTTCTTTCTCTCTCTCTTCTTTTTCCTTCCTATTCGCTGCGCAAATATGTTCGTTCTCAGCGGACAATATGACAGATTTCGGTCGTTTGTTTCATTCGAGAGATTTTTCCTTGATGAATTCTTGCTGTGGGGATGTACTTTTGCAGTACATAGAAATATTATCCAAAGAAATGGGTTAGAGGCGCGCCCGTTTTTTTTTGCTAGTTACTTTGCTACTGATATTATCGCGGTGAAATTTGAAGTAATTTTTTTACCCCCTACTCATAAAATATACTTATCGAAAGACCTTTTTTTTTCTTAAAAAAGAGAACGGATCTACCTCCAGAAGAAATTGTATTAAGCTTCTTACTTGAAAAACTTAATTCAAAGTTTTTTTCGCGAGTTTAAATTTACTTAATTCCGTTCGAATAAAAATCGATAGTTGAGTAAGTTCGTTTTTTCGTCTTATTAACTTTTCTTTTTCGCCGGTTTTTTTCCGAATGTACATTTTCCGCTCCGCTTACTTCTAAAGTCCTTACGCTACAAAAGAATATCGAAGTAATTTTTTCCCGTTATTAAAGGTTTTACGGCCTAATCAATAATTCATACCACCTAATTAGTTTTTCCCTCGGACTATTCTAATTTTCTCCCTACCTACCGCTTCAAATAAGTACAACGTCCGTGCGGAAATTCCAAAAACATTTATTCTATTTCATTTGCGCAAGTCAACACACGGGTACAAGGGCCACCTTAAAAACTGATCCCACATTTGTTTTTCAAATTCGCGCTCTCTCCAAGACATTAAAGAACATACCGAGTAACATTCCACCCTCACGCGGTAGTAGTATACGTCAGAAAAAGAACGAACAACCTCCCGTTTACACAGGCGTCCTCTTCTTGCTCGGCATTGCCAAAAGGCACGAAATAAATACATTCAAATTCAAATCCGAAATTCAAATTCCAAATTTCGTGGCTGCCTATCTCTCTTCTCTCTCTCTCTCTCTCTCTCTCTCTCTCTCTTGCTTTTGCTGAGGACGAAGGGTAAGAGAGTAAGAGAACAAGCAGCAGAGCGCGAGGAACCGGAAGCTTTAAGCCCGCAGGAGGTAAGAGGGAGAGTAGCGCGTTGACTTTATACCGCGCGCGCGCTCGCACACGCCTCTACTTTGCCGAAGTGCACGAGGAGGAGGAGAAGGAGGAGGAGGAGGAGGTAGAGGAGGAGGAAGGTTACAGGGCTGCGAGCGGCAGGAACCTTCTTTACCCAAAGCAGTGCATGTATAAGCACTCCGCGTAACACGTCGAGAGGAGAACAAGACGTTCCACGTAACTATGTACTCGGCGTTCTCTCTCTCTCTCTCTCGAGCTACTTTCGCCTTAGACTGGATACGTAAGAGCGTAGGCGAAGTTGTAGCGGCGGATGTTCCTCTCTAACGTTTTCTCGTTTGCAGGCGAGTTGGATGATCTTTTTTCTTTATCTACCTCATTCCCCTCTTCTCTCTCGCTCTCTCTCTCTAGCAAATGTTGTAAGAGAGACGTTGGGAACAAAAATTGTTTGTTCCTCGGTATGTTTTTTTTATTCGTTTTCATCGTCGTCGTCTTCTAGCTGGCGCGCTATCTCTGCGTCTCTGTCTCTTCCTTTCAGCGGGTGAACGTAAATAGAGATATAGAATAGCTGCAAGAAGCCTTGGCGCGAAAGAAACGACGGGAAAATATTACCACGAGAAATCAAGGATACACGCAAGCGTGCGCTAGAAAGAGGAATAACAGATCTGAGTGTGTGTGCGTGCGACAATGCCATATGAATATTGCGGTTGGTTGTCTCTACTGGAGCATCAATAGCGTGCTGTTACGCAATATCGTATACATTATTTACTGAAAAAAGCATAATAAAAATGTGGTAGTACATGGAAAGTTTAACGAGATGGTTGCAGTGAAATATAGCATATACATGTCTGACTAAACGTATATATCGCTACTAATTGACCATGCACATTTTACTCGTTTTATCAACTTTTCTGTCGTTGCGTAACGTATAACTAAAAGCAACATCGCACACGTTATTATCATATTTTACCGCCTATTATATCCTCTTTCTCTCTCTCTCTCTCTCTCTCTCTCTCTCTCTCTCTCTCTCTCTCTCTCTCTCTCGACTCTATTAAAAATTATCAACCCACCGAACGCTCAGTGAAGTTACCGATGCAAAAACATCCTTTCACGACTCAATAAACCGAAGACCGCGCTTCTATATACACGTATATATATATACACTTACACACTGCTGCCGCACTCTCGCATTTCTCGATAACCGGCGGCAGGCAGGTAAACTACCGCGAAGAGAACGAGGCAACCAGAAGTTTTATCGCTCGCGCGTGCGCGCCTTTATTTAATGCAGCTCTCTGCCTCTGCTACCTTACTTACTCACTCAACATCTGACATACACACACATACACACGTACATATATATACATAAGGAAGAAAGAGCGAATAACACGTCGCACGGTGCTTTGCTTGCGGACAAGCAAAATAATCGCGTGTAAATATTGATGTTTAATTATCCGCGCAGAGAGGCGCACGAGCGAGCGCAGAATTGCCGGCCGTGCGACTTCCTTCGTGAATAATCGCCTGCGCACCCTCTACCTGGCAGAGTTCCCATGCACGTAAGTTTTGCACGTTGCGGTCGTTAATGCAGCGTACACACGTATATATACATATACACATGCGTATACATATACACCTGCTTTTATACCCCCCGTGGTATAAACTTTCCTTCTCCTCTTCGCGCGCGCACGTTTTCCCTACACATTGCACGTATATGTATATATTTTTTTTCCATATAGCAACTTACGTAAGGTAATATAGTAATGCGCCGCTAATAGAGTCAAAATAATAAACGCGGAAGGACGACACGTATATATAGCTGCGCAAAGAGAGAGAGAGAGAGACGTTTTCATTTGCATTGTTTAATTGCGAGAAGGCGCGCGCGCTGTTAGTTATGACGCAGCGCGCCGGTCGCTGCCACCCTGAGCTCGCATATATAGTCGTGTGCTTGTGACCGTTATACATATATACGTGCATTATGCGACGGCTCTA